>JALPQI010012189.1:0-42423 GCA_025490895.1 Thaumatotibia leucotreta
CTACGAGCCGGTCACCCGTCATCCCTTTTTACCTGCCCCTGTGATATCAAATCAGTAGTTCTTAATATTTTTGGTTCAGATTCAGAGTTGGTAATACTGACAACATATTTAAAAAAAAAGTTTAAAAAATATTTTCAAAATGTATTCATTTTTAGAAAAATTCGATGGTTAATAAGATATTTTATAAATAAAGTAATATTCATAAAATTAGCTCCTTATTAATAACTGGCAAAGTATGTCGTGTATATTCTATTAAAAACAAGCACATTACTAGTAAAGTACTTGGTGGTAACAACTGGGATTAATTTTTCCCAGTAGTTACCACTAAAGTGATTGGTGGTAACTACTGGGAATTCTTTTTCCCAGTAGTTACCACCAAGTACTCTGGTGGTAACAGGTGGGAATAACCCTACTAGTCAACCAAAAATATTAGAAATGTATTACTTAGACTCTCTTGTACCACCCGGGTTTAGCCAAATAACCAGGTATTCACCAGCAGGAGCTAAAGTGACCATTTCACTGGTCAGTGTTTAACCCTAGGTTATACAAGTGGGCCTTAATAGGTTGATAATGAGGTGCTTAACATGAAACATGTTTAAATAAACAGTCTCATAGAATAGTAACCTTTTGCAATTCTACATTCGGTGTACAATAAAACTATACAGTACACAACGAAACATGGACCTGTTTCATTGTGTACTGTATAGTTTTATTGTACTTTATTTTTTGTTTTATTGTTTTATAGTTTTATATATTTATTGTTTTATAGTTTTATTGCTATGGCTGACGACATAGATGCAACTCATCTGTGCGATAACAGTCAGGTTTCATGTTTGGAGGATTGCGTCGCGATTAAAAATACATTTAAAAGGCCTTTCACGATGATAACACAAAACATACGCTCCCACCGATGTAATATGGACTATTTTAAGTGTGTGCTAAAACGGGCTAACCTCACACCTGATGTCATAGTTCTAACAGAATGTTGGTTGCAAGTATGTACCCAACTGCCAATTATGGAAGGGTACAATTGCTATGCGTCGGATCAGCACTTTCTACAAAATGACGGAGTCATGATTTTTGTGAAACAACAACTACATGTAAAAATTAATATAAAGGACGCTAATGCTTTGTTTTTAGTAATTAATGATGAAGTCGGCTTATTAGGGATATATAGGTCACCTAGCTATTGGAACGCCGCTAATTTTATAGATTCGCTAAACACATTTTTATCAAATAATGCAAACAGTAGGCAATGTAGGCATGTTATTATCACGGGCGATATTAACTTGAATATCACACCCAACGCATGCAGTGGCGGCGCTGATGAATACCTAAATGTTTGTTCGGAGCACGGCTTTTACGCTGGTAATGTTTTGCCCACTCGCGGGAATAATTGTTTAGACCATGTCATGATGATAAGGTCCAGACTGAGAGCTGCAGTAATCACCTGTGATGAGGATGTTACTGACCATGCTCTTATCATGACATTATTAGACTATGCGGTACTTAAACAAAAACAAAAATGTATTACGAAACTCGACTTAAAGGCTATAGATTCTGAAATAAAAAATGTTGACTGGACACCGCTTTACCAAATAAATGACGTTAACGTAGCGTGTGAATTCTTTTGTAACTCGATAACAAAAATAATAAAAAACCATAAAAAGTATATTTCAGTTAGTAGTTCCAAAGCCACAATTAAGCAATGGATGACTCCTGGACTCCTGAAATGTATAAGGAAAAGAAGTAAATTACATCAACAGGCAAAAAAAAACCCTGATGACCAGACTATACAAAATCACTATAAAAGGTATCGCAACACTTGCACGGATCTTTTGAAAGAGATTAAAACTAAATACCATCAACAGGAGCTTTTAAATGCACGTCAAGACGCAAAAAAAACCTGGAAGACTGTCAAGGCAGCCTGCAACTTTGCATCTACCCGGAGCCAGATGACCGAGCTGCTGTATCTTGATCCCGACCCTAGAGAATCCCTGAATAAAGTGAACACATTTTTCAGCTCCGTTGGTAAGAATCTGGCCGAACTGACGCTAAACGAAATGAGAGAAACTGAGGCTCATCTAGCAAAAAAATATCAAGACAAAAAATCTCTGATCACATCATTCTTCCTTCGACCGACGGATCCTCATGAAGTAACTTCCTTCATCAGACAGTTGAAGTCTGGCAGTTCTCCTGGCCTAGACGGCATTACGCCTGACATACTGAAAATGGCCATAGCAAGCGTCAGTGAACCTATCACATACTTGTGCAACTTAAGCATAACATCAGCCACATTCCCAAATATCCTCAAGGTTGCTTCTGTAACGCCAATTTATAAGTCAGGTAGTAGAAATGAAGTAACCAACTACAGGCCCATCTCTTTAATTAGTATAATTGGAAAATTAATCGAAAAAGTGATTAACCTACAGTTGCTGTTATATCTAGAGAAAAACAAAATCCTGTCTCCTAATCAGTTTGGCTTTAGACGAAACAGATCCACCGAGCAAGCAGTCGACCTACTTGTTGGAAAAATTGTGGAATGCCTCGACAGTGGTCAAAAGTGCGTGGGGATATTTTTGGATCTTGCCAAAGCCTTCGATACCGTATCCATTCCTATACTTTTGGCAAAACTCGAAGGACTTGGCATTAGAGGATTTCCGCTTCAGTGGTTCGAGTCATACCTATGTGGTCGCAGGCAGTGTGTTCGGGTAGATGAATGGAAAAGCGACTATGCTAGCGTAGATTTCGGAGTTCCCCAGGGTAGTGTTCTGGGTCCGACCCTATTTTTAATATATATTAATGGACTTTGTGACATAAAACTAGCAAACGCAACTACCGTATCCTTTGCGGATGATACAGCTATTCTGATACGCGGAAAAGACTGGACAGAAGTTCAAAGTCTGGCGGAGTCTAACTTGAAGATAGTATCAAAATGGTTAGATAATAACTTGTTAACTTTGAACATCCAGAAAACAAAATACCTATGCTTTTCCATAAATGCCAGAGGACAGCCCCATGATGGGTTCTGTATTAAAATAGCGTCTTCGTCAAGATTAAGTAGATCTGGAGGCACTGGTTGTATCGGACATTCAGACACTATACGATACCTTGGTGTTGTCCTCGACATTCATCTCTCGTGGCGGCAACATATTGAGTCGCTTAAGGGTCGAGTGCGAAAGCTTATGTTTGTTTTTCGTGTTCTCAGAAATATAGCATACCCTGAGCTCCTGAAGACCACCTACTTTGCTCTCTGCGAATCTTTACTAAGCTACTGCAATTCAATTTGGGGAGGAGCGGCAAAGACGCACCTTATTAGCTTAGAAAGAGCACAAAGGTTTCTTCTCAAAGTTCTTTATCGTAAACCATCTCGCTACAGCACCAAAGAACTCTACAAAGATGCCAACGTTCTATCTGTTCGTAAATTATATTTCAGGAAAATACTGTACAGTTACGGGAAACTACACGACGAAATATTTAAAGCAGACGTAAGGCGTCGCCAACGCTGGAAAAAACCTAAAACATGCACAAAGTTTTCCCAAAGGTTCCATCCCTTCATTTCTCCTCTAGTCATGAGACAGTTTTGTGCATGTCATACTACAAATAGGCCCCCTAGTAAACGGTTATTAACTGATTGGTTAATGAAACTTGATTATCGTGATACGGAGTTCCTTCTTACAGTTCTAAAATAAAAAAATAATAATAATAAATAACGGATATTCTTATGTATTCCTGTTCTTATCATTAATACGAGTATATGTATTTTTATTATCTCCTTTATTTATCTCTTCTCTTAGGCTAGGTGTTTTATAAAAATGTCTATAAAAGTAAAATACAATACAACATACAAAAACAATACAAAATATAAACACTTTATAAAAAACCTAACCTAGGGTGCCGCCGGCAACGGAGCGGGCCCAAGCTGCCGGTGGTTAAGGTCGCAGAGAGAGGAACCGACGGACTATCCGCGCCGTGTCCAGGATTACCGCCTTCTGCATCTGACCCCTGATCCAGCCATCTAGCGAGAGACTCTTAAGATGTTGGTCGAGACTCTTCGCTATTAAACCGTTCGCTGTAACGACTATCGGGACTATGATCGTCGAGTCAACATCCCACATGGCGGTTATCTCGTGGGCCAAGTCTAGGTACTTACTGGATTTGTCCTTCTCGGCCTTCACGAGATTCTCATCATGGGGGATGGTGACGTCGACGAGCACAGCCCGGCGCTGCGATCGATCTACCAGCACGATATCAGGCTTATTGGCTACAATAGTCCTGTCCGTGATTATAGGTCGATCCCAATAGAGCGTGGCACGACCATTTTCGAGAACTGGTGCAGTTGTGTACTTATAGTATGGCACTTCGACGTCCACAAGGCCGTATCGAAGAGCAAGCTGCTGGTGTATAATACTGGCTACGAGGTTATGTCTGTGCAAGTACTCGGTGTTAGCAATCTGAGAACAACCGGAAATAATATGCCTGAGTGACTCACCGGGACGGCGGCATGCCCGACAGATGTCGACCGTACCGTCCTTCAGGATATATTTCCGGTAGTTATTCGTCATGATAACCTCGTCAGCAATTGCACAGGCAAAACCCTCGGTTTCCCCGAAGAGGTCCCCGAATCGTAGCCAGTTCACCGACGCGAGCAGATCTACGTCAGGTCCCGTGAGGGCCTTGTAGAACCGCCCGTGTAGCTCCTTGCTCTTCCATACCGCCTTGCGGTCCTCGGTGCTTAGTACCACAGGTCTGCGCCAGTTCTCTTTTGCCAAGGAGAGCGGCGTGAGGTTCTGGTCTACTGCCACCACATCCCGATGCATCCCGCACTCATTGTTAAGAAAATAGTTTCTGAGATTGTACACCTCGTGGTTGTGAAGGTTTTTGGCATTTAGGAAGCCGCGGCCCCCACACCTCCGCGGGATGTACAATCTCATAACTGATGAGCGCGGGTGTAGCATTCGATGTGTGGTAAGCAGTGTACGGACCCTTCGATCCAGGGCGTCCAGCTCGGTCTGAGTCCACCTTAGTACGCCAAAGGAGTATGTGAGTATGGGAATTACCCAAGCGTTGAAGGCGCGCACTTTGTTGCCTCCTGACAAAAGACTGTTAAGTACTTTTGTGAGCCGGCTGAAAAAGCGCTCCTTCACCGCCTGTCTAATTCCCATATCTTCAATACCCAAAGACTGTGACATACCAAGGTATTTATAGGTTTCTGCTTCCGAGATAGATCTGAACGACATTGTCTCAGAAAGCTGTAAATTTGTTGAATTTACTACTTTCCCCCGCTGCACATGCATAACCGCACACTTATCGACGCCAAACTCCATATTGATGGCACTACTGAAAACTTCTGTGGTTCGCAGTAGTTCCAACAAGTCTTGGCTATTTGGCGCAAATAATTTGAGATCATCCATGTAAAGAAGGTGAGAAATGACTTCACCCTCTCTCCGAAGCCGGCAACCTAGTCCTGAATCCTTCAGCAGGGTGCTGAGGGGATTCAGAGCTAGGCAGAACCATAAGGGACTCAGACTGTCACCCTGGAATATTCCTCGCTCGATCCTTATGAAGTCCTGCGGGCCAGAGGGGTCATCCCCGCCTCCTGGTTGACGAAGGACTGTGGTCCACTGCCCCATACACGCGCCGAGAAAGGATCTTAAAGCTGCATCAACTTTATACAGCTCCAAGACCCTCTTCAACCATGAATGGGGCACCGAATCATAAGCCTTCTTGTAGTCAATCCAAGCGGCGGAGAGGGCCCCTCTGTTACGCCGGACTTGCTGGCAAATGGTCATGTCGATGAGGAGGAGCTCTTTAGTACCACGGGACCCAACCCTACATCCATTTTGAGCAGAGGCCAGAACATTGTTCGCAACAATGTGCGTGTTAATTTTTGCTCTCAAAATGGATGTAAGGAGCTTGTAGAGTGTAGGCAAGCACGTGATGGGTCGGTAGTTTTTCGGTTCCGTGGTACAACCGGACTTGTAGAGCAGGAAGGTTACACCTGTTGTTAAGGAAGGATGCAGGGAACCAAGCTCAAGGGCTTGTTGGAATTGCGCTGCCAATCGCGAGTGGGAGCACCGAAACCATTTTAGCCAGAAGTTGTGCAATCCGTCCGGTCCAGGACTTTTCCAGTTCTGGGCAGGGCGGATGGCACAAGTTACGTCATCGGCGCTGATGGCAACTGCCTCCATAGGTTCGATGCTCTCGCACTCACGCTCAACAACGTTCATCCAATCGCCCTCGATGTGTCCGACGGGCACCGACCAGATGTTACGCCAGAAATCAGTCATGGCAGTAGCATCCGGCAGATGCGCGTCGGACAAATGGTGATCGGTTCCCTCCCACCTTCGGTATAACTTCCTTTGGTCACTTTGGAAGAGGCGGTTCTGTTGAAATCGATCCACACGCTCTCTGTAGCGGCGGATACGGCTTGCCCATGCATAAACTTTCTGCTTCAGAAAGTCAATGCGCTCTGTGAGGTTGGCCATGTAGTCACAGGGCATGATGCCCGTTCCCGCGAATGCCTGGTTCACAAAGCGCATTATTCGGGGGCGGCTATTGCCCCCCCTGAAGCAGATCAGCTTTGCAATGAGAGTCCTAAACGCGTCGATACGACGCTCGATCCGCACTTGCCATGCGGGGACACCCCCGGCGGTCCTAGGTGCACGGTCAGCGTCCGGAAACTTGACTCGAGCAACACGGCACGACGCGATGGCCCCGCAGTACATGATCGAGTGCGTATCGTCCAAATCTTTACTGGACCGTATGTACGGCTCCAGTAAAGCGTTTAGGGCTCCCATTAACGCTAGATTGCGTCTATTCATGGGCAAGCGTGGTAACCGTGGCCTAGAATTGGGTGTGGAGCGATATTCCATAATCGCCTCTTCCAAAGTCCTCCTCAGATGCTCATCAGTTGCAGTACTTACACTCTGACTCGCAAAATACTCCTCATCGGCACTGGGATCAACCCGCGGCGCCCCCGGTGCCAGGTCGGGTGTCGGCACCGGATCCGGCGACGTGGCGGGCTGGTCCCGCGCCAAGGTGGAAGCTGCGCGAGTCGAGAGAGCCTGCAGGCGAAGCCGATCAAGTGTCGAGTCATCCAAACGTTTAGAACGTAGAATGACCCGCACCTGATCCGCTAGTCGTTGCTCCGATACGGTGATGGCGGGTTCAAGAGCCTGAAACAGAGGCAGAATCCTAGAACGGTACGCGGTTATTATTACTTATTAAATATTTCATCATACTTATTAATCTTATTATGCAGTGATATTATTATACACACACACATACACACACATGCCCACTTCATATTCAAGTTAACAAATAATAAAGTGGATTTTTGTAGGTACTTAAAGATTTTTGTTTGAGATTGTTAAAATACCTCTATCTGTACATATTGAATACATATTATTATGTAAGCTTAGTTATCTGTGGAATGCGAAACTGGGTCCTGTAACACAGGGCTTCCTAGCTCAGGACACAGGGTCGTGATATTACTGAAATGTTGTTTTTAGTACAATAAACTTTTTTCATTTTTCATTTTCATTTTCATTGTACATTACATAAAAATGTTTCATTGTGAGACACCAGGGTATTATTTTAAACTAAATAAAAAAACGAGGCCAAAACTTGAACTAATTTTAAAAGTATTTAGCTTCAGATAAACTTGAATATATATACAATACGACAAAAATATAAATACTACCAAACAGTTCTTTGTATTCTTACAAAAAATTACGAAATATAAATTAAAAATTTTACTTTTCCTGGTTCAATTCGCTTCGAAGCATGTAGCGACGTGCTCCTTCTGCGATCGTCGCTCGCACCCTGGGGAGTTGTGGAGGGTCCCTAAGCTCGTCCTTGTTTGATAGACGGGGCTAGCCGTTAAGGTCAGGTTTCCGAGATATCGCAAAGTTTCATTGTGTCCGTTTGTGTCAATGTTCCACAACTAACCCTACGCATTAGGAGGTAAATGCCCATAATCGCAACGCTGGGCAAACGGGTTGGCGATCGCAATAATTTGTGCACTATTATGATGTACGTGACCGTACGTTATGGCCCCTTAGTTAGCCTAAACCACTTTCGTGGAGATTGATTTTGATGGACTGTATACTATAGGTATAGCGAGAATGCGGTGATGGAGAGAGAAAAATATTACTTCTTTTCAACAGCCTAAACATAACGTATCATAAAATGAAATGTTTTTTTAAATTTCATAGTACCAAAAAATACCATAATGTAGCATTTATTTATTATTATCACAATCGTGTCATAATCATTTTTTTCTCATGCCTTATTTTGCTAACACGGTAGGTACTCGACAAAAAACCTAAAAAGTACAAATAGTCCTACTGTCCGAATTATGACTTTATGCCCTGGATGTCGTGCGCGCAGCTAATAGGTACGTTCCGTAGCGCCTGAATGGCAATTTTGTATCTTATCGAGTCACCTAAAAAAACATACTATTGAAAATCGATATTTTATTAAAAAAAACTATTGTCTAAAGCCTATCGTAATGTACATTACGATACAACTGTGATTTAAAAATAAGTTCGAAATAAGCATAAATAAAGCAAAGCACAACCGAAGGGAGTGTTTAAAATCGTCACGATTTACGAATTTCATTTTTGCATGTGTATCGTACAACATTTTTCAGTACATGGCCTTGCCAAGTTTTCAACCAGGCAAGATATAAACAACTCCTCGCACTAGTGTGTAAAGAAGTTATTTCAGTTGTTTCGGATGATTAAGATTCCATACTGCAACGTCACTATTTACGTTGCAGTAGGTACTCTGTATGGAATCCTAATAAACAGACTTTAATCGACGAGTATAAAAAGCCTGTCACTATTATGTTCTATTGATTACAATTCTTATAAAAGTTGTATCGGTAAATATAGGTACGATCAACTTGAATTATTATGTTAATTATACATTAACTTTATTAATTTCGTTAGTAAACAATTAAAAAAAATATTGTGATTGTATTGTTTTCATTATGTTAGCATTCGTAAAAAGTGGCCAGGCATGGTTTCCGGGTGGCTGTTTTGAAATTGTTCTAATCACATGTTTCTGGAGTAATATAGACAGCCATAGAACAGCAGCAAATACTAGTATACGGCTATATCGCGCTTTCTATATTACCTAGATCATTAAGTAAAATAGTTACTACAATTTAAAAAAAGTATTTGCGTTAGGTCATTTAAAACTGTCAACACAAAGTAATATTACTAACATAGGTTTTAACAAATAAGCAGCAGAATTTAACTGCTTGAATTTGGAAAAAAAATACAATCATACTTTAAAAAAATCATTAACCACTAAGTAAATTAAATATTAAAAATTAACACTATTTTAAACATTGTGTATGAATAACGAAACTTAGCGTAAAAGGGTACAACTTAGTACAAATCCGTCAATTTACTGGTGTTAAATGTTAAGTAATACTTTTTAATTTAGTGCAAACGGATATAATTCCCGCAAATGGATTGTATCACATGTAAAAAACTGTAATTCTAAGTGATTAAAGTCGACTTGTACCCGTAACAACATAATTTTATTCATGAATATGGATTTATGTCGAATTGTATCTCAAAAAATGTTTTTATTGTTCGTGTAAAGTGATTTAAATACACATGGATCCTCATTATCCGAGTGACCGTCAAGAGAATATGAGTAGTTATAGCGTTACACACAACAAAAATCCAAACGCGTAAAACTTAGCTACACTAATACCTTTTGTAACTTTACAACGATATACTTTTTTTGTTAGTAAGAATTTATTTCAACTTATACCTGACACTGCATGGTCATTTGTGTTAGTTATACCATATTACACGACCGTAACTCTGTCAATTTACGTGATATCTTAAATCCTTTTACACCAACAGATGCCATTTTTTTTAGAAGTTTTTTGGTATACTTAACTCAATTTGGCCAAAATTCGACTTACACCCCTTTTCACTAGGGTGCCAGATATGTGTCATGTTTTTATTGTGCAAACAGGTGAACGGAAGTTAAGCAATGAATCAAAATTAAACATTAATGAAAAATTGATATAGAAAATAAACAGAATAAGTAGGTTAGTACTTAAAAAAAGCTCAGCAAAGAACATTTTTTTTTCTACACCTTCGCGCTAATTAAAAACGCAGAACATAGATTGTTCTACATACAGAGGGCAGTTTTCTTTGTCCTATAGGTAGGACATAATCCATTACGGGAGTCCAATTTGACCGTAAGCCGCTTACGGCGTGTCACCGCCGAGGATTAATTATGTAAAGTGTCGTTTTGTGCTGTGTGAGGGACATTCCGATTTTTAAAATGTTCATTGGATTTAGGTTTGTACAATATTTATTTCTCAAAGATATTCGGTTCAAAGAATTATACATATTACATTTCACTTCAGAAAAATTAACCATTAAATTGGCAAATTAAAAAAAATCGCCATTGTGTAAATACAGCAGAAAATTCTGTCTGTAACATAGGTATACAAAAAGGGGGTCGAAAACTATGTACATTTATGTAAATTGCCGATTTAACTATATATTTGTATGTCCTTTTTTTCACGGGCTATTACGTCCCGGATTTTTGATGGGCTTTGCGCCGGGATACCTACGATCCAACACGTTACGGGCACAAACATTGTTAATTGTATGTTTAACAATGTACTCAGTAATAAATGTAAAATATATTCGTATATTTTTGCAGAAGCCTAAGCTCTAAGAGACGCGCATTTGAAATCTGTGAAATCACAGATTTCGGTTCGTTTGTCTCCTATATTTGTAATATAAGTACTTAAAATAAACTAACATTCAAAATGGCATTTTAAGTGTTGAAATGAACCTGCCCGTTAAAATTACTGTTAAAATGACAATGCAAGATTACCACGTATCTACGGTGAAAAAAATGTTAATTTGGCTAAAATGTCTGTAGAAATTAACAGTTTATATGAAGTTACCCTTCCATTATAATCTGCCTTCTCTTATTTAAGGCGTGGTTATGACTATTATTATTCGATATTTTTAAAAATTATCATTCCGTAAACCCTCTTAAGCCTGATTCCGAAAACTAGGATCATAAATAAAAAGATCGGACAAATTTGCGTCGTTGTTCGCAAGAATGTGGACATGACTGCAAAGTTTATTAAATGAATAATATAAAGAATAATTTTGAATTAATTTACGAAGCTTTTCATAGTTAACAGTATTAAATGGGTAATTTTTTTTTTTTTTTTATACCACGTCGGTGGCAAACAAGCATACGGCCCGCCTGATGGAAAGCAGTCACCGTAGCCTATGGGCGCTTGCAACCCCAGGGGTATCACATGCGCGTTGCCGACCCAATAAGAACTTGTACACTCCTCTTTTGAAGAACCCCATACTGTAGTCCAACGGGAAAACCTCGGCAGGGAGCTCATTCCACAGACGGACCGTCCGCGGGAGGAAGTTCCTCTGAAACCGCACGGTGCGCGATCATTTAGGTTGCAAGGTGTGAGGATGAGCGCCCAGTCGGTGGCGAGCGGTGCGATGATGAAAAGTGGACGTTGGCATCATGTCGAACAGTTCTTCAGAGCACAACCCATTGTACAGACGATAGAACACACATAAGGAGGCGAAGTCTCTCCTTAGACTTAAGGGTTCAATACCGCCTGTGAGTCTGGGATCGTCGACTATTCGGACAGTTCGTCTCTGAACCGAGTCAAAGGGTGCAAGCTGGTATACAGGTGCTCCTGCCCAGAGGTGACAGCAATACTCCATATGGGGTCTGACTTGCGACTTATATAACAGAAGTCTTTGCCCCGGAGTAAAGTATCCCTTCGCTTTATTGAGCACCCCGAGCTTTTTGGATGCCAGCGTAGCTTTTCCCTCTAGGTGACATCGGAATTGGACGTCGTTGGAAATGTCGACTCCGAGGATCCCAATACTCCCTGACATGGTAAGAGCTGTGTCTTGGAACTTTGGAGCCACAGTAAATGGGGTTTTTTTAGCGGTAAACGCGCAAACTTGTGTCTTTGTGGGGTTGAACCTGACTAGGTTATCCCGACCCCATAACGAGACTCTAGATAAAGTGTTCTCGATGTCAGACACAAGTTTTCCGCGACTTTCCAGTACCACAGAGCGAGGGATATTAGCACGGCCTGTGTAAAAAGTATCCCCAGTACTGTCATCCGCATAGCAATGGAGGTCGCCGATAGACAACATGTCATTGATATGCAGAAGGAACAGCGTTGGGGATAGCACAGAGCCTTGCGGGACGCCAGCGTTTATGTCCATGCTATCAGAGCAGCTACCGTCTACTACGGCACGAATGCGTCTGCCGGACAAAAAGCTAGCAATCCATCTGCATAATCCCTCGGGCAGTCCATAAGATGGCAACTTCGACAAAAGGCCCCTATGCCAGACCCGATCGAACGCCTTCGCTATATCTAGGCTGACTGCCAAAGCCTCGCCTTGACTCTCAATGGCTGATGCCCAGCGGTGAGTGAGGTACACTAGAAGATCACCGGTAGAGCGACCGTGGCGAAAGCCATACTGGCGGTCGCTTATAAGATCGTGTTCTTCTAGGTAACCAAGGAGCTTAGCGTTAACTATACGCTCCATGACCTTAGAGAGAAGGGAGGTGATAGCGATAGGCCTATAATTCGATGGATCCGATCTGTCACCCTTTTTTGGAACAGGGTGCACAAGGGCCGTCTTCCACGAAGATGGAACTTCCCGTTTGATACTGGAAAGAGCGAAGAGACGCGTTAACACAGGACACAACTTAGGAGCACAACGTTTAAGCACCACTGCAGGTATGCCGTCTGGCCCGTTCGACTTGTGAACGTTTAACGACAGCAATTCCCGCCGAACATCTTTCTGGGAGATGCGAATTTCTGGCATGGAAAGTGCGCACCGCGGGATGGTAGGCGGTATAATGCTGCCGTCATCGCTCACAGTCGAGTTCGAGGCAAAAAGAGCACCTAGAAGATCGGCTTTTTCTTTTGCACTATGGACCAGATTACCGTCAGCATTTCGCAGTGGTGGCAGGGACGACCGACAAAAGTTTCCCTCGGCAGCTTTGGCAAGTGACCAGAAGGCCCTACTCCCGGAAGGGTGGCCTGCAAGCTTCTCGCCAAATCTGCCGACAAAATCAAATTTTGCTCTGGCAACAGCTCTTTTGCAGGACCTCGAGGCAGCATTCAGTCTGCGTTTCGCATCAGAGACGTTCGGATCCTTATCAGTTACGGCCTTGGTCCAAGCCCTGTAAGCAGCCTGCTTTTGAACCGCAGCTTCTTTACAGGGCCGGTTAAACCAAGGTCGCTTCTTTGCTCCTGTAGCGATTAGTGAGTTGGGAATGAAACAGTCCATTCCCAGCTGTATCGTCTCGGCGACATTAGTCGCACAGGAGTCAGGATCATCCGATGCGAAACAGAGCTGCCTCCAAGGGTACGAAGCGTAGAATTCACGCAATCCGTCCCAATCTGCTGACCCGTACTGCCAAACGCGACGAGTAGTAGTAGGTCGCGGTGGTTCTCGCTGCGCGCAAGGCGAATTTGTCCGGATAAGGCAGTGATCGGACGAGCCGAGAGGTGCATTTACTGCGATGGTGTATCCGTCCGGATGCGTGGTCAACAGAAGGTCAAGCAAGGAGCTCGTATGGTCCTCGATATCTGGTATTCTCGTGGGAGAACGTACCAGTTGTGAGAGCCCATAGGCCAGAGAAAATTCGTGAGCAGACCTTCCCGCAAAGTCGGTGGACCGGGAGCCCAGCCACTCAACGTGGTGGGCATTAAAGTCCCCCAAAATCACCAGCTCCGCGGATGGGTACTGCTCAAGCACTCTGTCGGATGTCGACTGTATGTGCTCGAAGAGTCGGGTTGTCTCTGTGTTGCCACTGTGAGACCTGTAAAGGCACGCGTAGACTCTGGTGTGGCCGCCGTAGTCCACACGCACCCACAAAACTGACAGGTCCCTGTCTTCAAAGGCAAGAAGACGACGACAGCATACATCCTGCCGGGCGTACATACATACACCGGCGTGTCTCACGAACTTATGTTCGAGTGTATAGCCGGGGTACAATAGGTACGATATATCCGCCGGGCAGGATATTTGCGTCTCCGTGAGGAAAAGTATGGTCGGCTGCGCAGTTTCCAGGTGGCAGTGGACTGCGTTTAGGTTAGAGTGGATACCCCTGATGTTGCAGTAGTCCACTTGTGTGGATGGAGATGCCGCTGATAGTCCAAACTTTTTCTGTTTTCGCGCCATTATAGTGGGTGTACTTAATCCTAAGAAGGGTTCGGAGTGCCGACGACTCAAGGGACAAACAAACGGAACAAATCTGGCAGGGGACAGCGCAGGTAGTGCGGTCTGCAGGCACGGCGTAGGGAAGGGCCCCCGGTCCCCCCCTGTGGCAGCGGCCGGGTCCACTCCGGTCTCCTCCTCCGGCACGGCCACTACTCCAGGGATTTTGCGCAGGTTGGCGGTTCAGCCTCCCAGGGCGGAGATTACGTGGTTCCTGGGTTCGGGAACCCTACTGACCTACGGGCGGCCAGCGGTCAGCCGTTTCACCGGGTCTCCCTGATAGCCGCACCTGCATGCCGCGCCAACACAGGCCGAAGCCAGTATTGTCAGTTCCGTAGGTCCCCCCGTCGGCAGCACTCCGCACCCTCGTTGAGCCTGGCTACCTTACTCACCAGCAGGAACACAACACTATGTGTAGGGGATAGTGTTATTTGGCTGCGGTTTTCTGTAAGGCGGAGGTACTTCCCCAGTTGGGCTCTGCTCTAGATAAGAGCGAGATGGCATCCGCTGTGCTGTGCCCTACCACACAAAGCGGGATGTCATTCGCTATGCCCTACCTCAACTAACCGGTAATTTTGTGAAAATGATTAATTATTCAATCAACTTTGGAGTCATGTCCATATTATTGCGAACAATGACGCACATTTGTCCGATCTCTGAAAATAACTGATTATTTCAGTATTGTCATCGATTGCCATACTTATTCATTTAGCATGATACACCTATTTATGTATTGGTCTCATATTAAATACATTTTCTGTTGCTATAATCTATATTCGTTCTTGTTAGTGTTCTTATTTTCTCTCACACTTGAAAAGATACCTCACAACCATAAGTATACCTTTTTACTTGTTCCAATTCATTTGTGTTATTCACCGATGCCTTGCGTAATTACAGTAACTTATTTACGTTACATAACTACTAGCAGTAGCAGTGTCCTTTTCCATCTTATAAAGATGTATGTCTATAAGTTCGAAAGGGACAACAATATCAGTGTCCTTTTCCATCTTATAAAGATGTATGTCTATAAGTTCGAAAGGGACAACAATATCAGCTTACTATGTTACGAGACTTTTATGAGTAAAAGTTACATTTTAACTGGCACAAAATCTGTACCTAATATTCAATTTAATTATGTTATATCTCTGCCTTTATCACGCTATTAAATATAGACAAAAAAGGGATGTGCTAAAAACAAGATTATTATTTAATTTTAACATTCTTGCTTTGTCTTAAGGATCGTTTAAAATGGGTATTTATTAAACCGTCGTTAAGGCTCGGCCCCCTTTATTGGCCCTCGGATTTCATTTAGTGGCTTCCCCTTAATCGTTACAGGTAGGTTATGTATATGGAGGGAAAATAACAGTAGGTCAGTGGGGAAATAGATTCCGGGTTCATTTGGTCTAGAGTATCAATCCAAAATTATGAAAATGTCGAAAATGACCAAAGTAAAAGGAAATACTCATTTGGCACATAATTTGTAATCACTAATCACATGATTACTTGTAGATATTCGTTGTGTCACAACTGGGGCCTATTTCTCGAAAGCTTGTAACTTGTAATACAAGCGGAAGTCCTTATCTTATTAATAGCCTTAAAAAGAGACTTCCACTTGTATTACAAGATACAAGCATTCGGGAAACGGGCCCCTGGCAGTAGCTATCCGATCAATGTATCAAATACATTAAAAAAATACTTTTCGTTAGTGGTTAAGACTAGTTCTATTATGGTTGAAGTAGGTACTATTAAAAATATACACTGCACTCGTGCTTACTGCCAACGCAAACTATAAGAATCCAGGCTACTTGGTGACGGCAGAAAGAATACATTTGTCACCACCCCAACTCTTCTTGTGGGTGTCATAAGAGTCGATTAAGGGATTGAAGTGTCGCTCAACATTCATTTATTAAAGATCAATAATGGGCAGCAGCGTCATCATAATGGCCACATTACTGCAAATGCCAACCCGCTAGCCCAGCGTGGTACTACTACTGCTGTGGCGCAGCGACCCGAAGTGGATCTTGGCCTCTGACACTAAGGACCTCCAGGCTCCTCTATCCAACGCCGTTACTGCCCAGTCGACGGCACCGAGTTCGGTCAGGTCTTTCACCACCTCATCACTCCTGCGATACCTAGGCCGTCCAATAGGTCTTCGACCCGTCGGGCGGCCCGAATATGCCCTCCAGACTGCTCGATCTTCACCCATTCGAACCACGTGCCCGAGCCATCGGAGTCTCGCAGCTTTAGTTTCCCCTACTATATTGGGCTCGGCCACTAGATCTTCGATCTCCTGGTTTTTGCGTACCTTCCACGAGCCATCATCTCTCCGAGTGGGCCCCAGTATTTTCCGGTAGATCCTCCGTTCGGCCACAAGCAGTGCGTACTCCTCTCTTTGCGTCAGAGTCCAAGCTTCGCATCCGTACATCAAAATGGGCCTAATTATGGTCTTGTATATACGCAGTTTCGTGCTCCTGGTCATCAGCCTGGACACCAACACTTTATGAAGAGCCGCTGTGCACCGAAGAGCGTTCTGAATCCTGGTTTGGATCTCCTCTTCCCTCCGATTGCCGTTCGTGACGATGCACCCGAGATACTTAAACTTCTCAACGCCTTTGTAAGAGGTCTGTCCCACCGTGAGGTCCTTCCTACGAATAGAGTTGTTCCTGTAGCGCTTCATATGAAGGTATTCCGTTTTCTCCTGACTGATTCGTAGGCCAACCCTCACTGCCTCTTCCTCCAGACTCTGCGCAGCCTCTCGGACATCCGCCTCGTTTTCTCCCAAAAGGGCTAAGTCGTCTGCATATCCAATAATTCGGTGACCACCGTTCAACTCCACTCCGCCACCAAGGACTGTAACCTTTCTGATGACGTACTCGAGCACCAAGTTGAAAAGTAAGGGAGAGAGTGCATCCCCTTGCTTGAGACCTGTGCCTACATCAAACTGGTCAGTTAGGCCAACTCCCGTTTTCACCGTCATTTTGCTGGCAGAAGTAGCTACTCTTACCATCCTCACCAGTTTATCGGGAATTTTAAAGGATTGCAGAATATCGTATAGAGACTCGCGATCGATGCTATCGTATACCTTCTTAAAATCAACGAAGAGAATATGACAACTCTGGGCGTATTCCCACCTCTTTTCCATTATCTGCTTGAGAAGAAATATCTGATCCACTGTGCTCCTATTTCTACGAAACCCGCACTGGTAATCCCCTATGGTTTCCTCAGCGTAGGGTTCAAGCCGCGACAGTAGGATATAAGACAGAATTTTGTATGCCGTGGGAAGTAAGGCAATGCCTCTGTAATTTGCGCACCTTTTTCTGTCTCCTTTCTTATGGAGGGGGTAAATGACTCCGATGTTCCACTCAGTGGAGCTGAGTGGTCGTAATCACCACGCTGGGCTCCACTGAGTGAAGCCCAGCGTGGTGATTACGTATAACTAAAAAGAGAACTGCAAATAGGCTGATGAGAGGATTGTAAGAAACATCATACTTATATTCTGTTTATGGCCTTATATTGATATGATAATGTATGCACTTAGCCTAAACTCTCTGGTTCGTGTCTGTGGTTATGATAACTTTTAAAAAAAGTACTGTCAGATTCGGTTTTGGAGGGATTGTAAAGAATACGGTTGTTAGCAATATCCAACACATTTTTACGATTATTAACCCTAAACTTGGCAGAATTTGAAAAAATCGTGCGTTCTAGCCTCCTCGCTCGCCGGGTAGAGCAAAAAATTCTGTCTTAAAAAAAATACAAAAAGTGGGTCAAAAAGTACGTATCTTTAAAGATACACTACCAAGTTAAGAAAAACAAGAAGGTATTTACCAAAATTATCAGTTTTATTTCATTATGACGTGTGATATTTGTCTCCCATGATGACCTTACGGTTCGTACATTTTGCTCCTACTGTAGTTGTGTAAACTGGGTATGTCGGGAGATTTTTCCCGGAGGCTAAGCATTAGGTGCATTTGTGATACTAATTGAAAGAGGGGAATATTATTGATCAGATATATTTTCCGGCGCGGATTTGAGTTCTTGGTCCTATGGTTGCTATGGCGTTAAAAAAGACGTTAACTGAGAAAACTTTGCGCAATTACGTGTAATGAAAGGTACCCTTAGAAACACCTAAGGTATTCATATTTATTGAATGTTTTACCGAGGTTTCTGTTATATATGTATTCATTTTTATTTTATTGATAAAATATAAAAATTTTACATGTCATCACTTTAAAATATACATTCTTATATCACTAAGGTGGTATTCAAAAAGTGACAGAGATCTGTCACTTTGTGAAGGGTCCTACGGAAAGAACATGTCTAGTCCTTGCAAAAATCAGGGCAAATTGCATTTCTTTCTGAAATTTAAAATTACTAGACATGTTTTTTTCTGTGGACCCTTCATGCTTACATTTTAACACTTTCATTGCAGACGAGTGCTACGCGCTTCGCTCGTAGCCGATCCCGTGATTTTTACGCTTTGTAGCAAAAATGGACCTCCTACAGAGAACTCCCCTCGGGAGTTCCCCGCGCTCAAAGTGTTAATTAGTGTGACAGAAACAGGCCTGCTACCGTGAACACCGAAATTCGTAAATTTCGGGAATTTGTCTCTGTCGCTCCCCGAAATTTGTGGATATCGTAGTTCGCGGATGGGCCGCACATTTTCGGTGTTTGTAGTAACTCCTTAGATACAACCCGGCCATAAGTACCATCTTACGCGCTGTTAAGTTTTGCTGATAACAAACCTTTTTTCCAATATTTCACATACGGAAACGCTCCACACATGATAATATATTATTGCACTCGCAGAAAACAGTAACCACCTCAGTTACCCCTAAAACATACAACCTTTTAAAACGATAACAAAATTCTGCCCCCGTCCGCCCTCACACTGAATACTAAAACTAACAAAACTGAACTTTATTTATTCATAATCACGTCCTTATTCTAAAACTCGAGCACGTCTTTACATAAAGTCTTTTTGGGAGCACGACTGATAACGATGTGTACAAAACAAACATTTAAAGTGCTGAATATTCGCGTAAAGCGTTATGAATTAATTTAAAAGCGCGATATTTTCGAGCTACCTACACTAACTGTAATCGAAATTAGATGAGTAAATTCTTAATTTTTACAAAATTTAAATGTTTTACAAATTTTGGTATGAATTGAATATGCAGTTCATCAGACAGCATCGAAAAAATCGTTTCTTTAAAATAGGTACTTATGTGAGCAACCAAGATGCTCGATACAATTGTTTAATCATTTTTCCGCAACTCGACATCAAACGTGCCTATTTTGCGTGCTTACTTTACAAAGGTCTTCATACGGAAAAGACAAAAATTTACCTTGTCATATTCATATGGCCATACAAACGCCACGAATTATACGAGCAATAATAATATTAATAATTCGTAATTATTTTAATAACTTGCATTTATAAACAACTCTTATAAGCAATGTCTTTTTTTATCGAATTTCTGTTCCAGAAAGTACAGGTAATTCAATTTTAAATATTACAAGAAAAAACATATTCATGTGTAGGTAACCCAAACTTAAACCTTTGCCTATTCGACTTCGCGATTGACAGAAACTGATTAACCGGCCAACACACCTCCACACGAAATTAAACCGCACAGTGCGTCAACCGATTTAATTCGAAACAAATGGAAATGTTACCAGAATTAAATGCAAATTTATTCAATTAATCCACCCGGCTGTATTGGGTGTCGCTGTGATTGGCGTTAAGTCGCTCGCCCGTGCGAAAGTGGTTTGGCGTTTACAGAATAGGGACGTATGGTAATGACGTGCATTGGAAATTTTGTTTGGCTTGAAGATCGATGCTATGAGGGATCTTTGGAGGTTAGGTTAAGGAACTATATGGCTTGAGCTATGTGATAATTATATCACGTAGCTATAGTTCACGGCTTTCAGTGCACAAAGACGTCACAAGAAGTGTTCATCAACGAAGTTTAGTTAGATGCTTACTTTTTTTTCAACAAAACTGCCTTTAATTTGAAAGTTTAGCAATAAAAAAAGTCTTTATGGCCTTGCCACGACCTTTTTCAACAAAACTGCCTTAGATTTTAAAATTTGGCGTTAAATAAAGCCTTCATGTCCTGGCTACGACATCGGTCTATCTAAGGCGACCAGCAACGAGCGAATCCGTAAGTTGAAGCGAGAGGCCGATATCGGAACTCCCTCTCACGCGTATGGTTTTCCGCCCTGCCGGTGGCTTTAGACCAATGTCGTGGCAAGGCCAGAACGGGCACCAAACATTTTTTTTAAATTCTGCTTAAGCCATGTACACATTTATGTATGTCAGACATGGATTCGATTTATGGCTATTTAAGTGTGTACTTATTTATGTGTATATGGATGTTTATCGACATTTTCTACCCATGATACAGCTCTTTTAGGTTGTTGATCAATATAAGTTTACACAGAATCTTTTATTTTATAAATTAAAATTTTATCTATTTAGGACCTACTTTACAGTCAAGTAAATAAATAATATGACATTTCTACTAGTTCTACTACACGACAAACAATTTTAATAAAAAACAAGACCTATGTGAACCTAATAAGTGAAGTACTATGCGACGGGAGCAAACGTTCATATCTGCGACGAGTATTAAATTATTTTATTCAGATCTAGTTCTGTATGTGTGGGGTTAGTGGTACAAGTTACAAAATTTAAGGTATAAAGAAACTAGGCAAAACAGAAGAGCGTTATTTAAACAATTATTTTAATAAAAAATTTTAGTCATAGATATTTTAAGAGGTGTTCATATAGGTCATTGGCAGTTTTCTAGGGATATAAAGCCGCAATCGAAAAAGAAACAGCTGTTCCATACGAAAAATCAAAATAATATACTCCAAAATTAATGATTTTTTTTGTTAACCCAGGGGAATCCGTTATGGATACCACCCGGCCCGGGAACAACCGGGTGGTTATGTCCGACTCGCACGGACTATACCCCTGGGGTGTTCCACCGCTTGTCTATGTGCGGGGCTTCGGGAACGCTGCTGCATACCTCCGAGAACCCCGCGAGCGTACGGCTATAACCCCATATTACAAGTTATTTCTCATTAAAATATCCATCATTAATTTGCTTCCTGGTATGTCCTTAAAATGAATCCAAGACTACTGGCAGATGACTGCGATCGCCAACCCGCCGGCCAAGCGTGGCGATTTTGGCAATAACCTTCTCACTTGGGGAGGCCTCTGTCCAGCAGTGGACGTCTATAGGCTGATAATGATGATGATGATGAATTTGTTATCAGTTGCTATTCGAAGTGATATACGATGAACACAAATTTATTACTATAAAATGTGAATTAAACAGGAAGAAAATGCGCCTTAATCTTGCACCTTGCGGCAGGCCGTGAACTCAGACGTCTGCAACCTGCAACTTATGACTAACTTAGAAACGGTCCGTCCTTTTGTGCCGTGCTAGTCTAGCAAATATATTCTTAGTATTCCTTTATTGCTTATTTTTGTTTCGATCTTGCAGTAATTAATTTTATATTAAAATTGTGACTTGGGAAGGCCGGTGAAAAGCCTAATAAAGACCAAAGATCGATGCTATTTAACTACATTACGACTTAAAAATTATATTATGTAATTCTTAGACAATAATGTTACTTATAGATTTGAAACTAAATGTATAGGTAAAATAAAATATATTAACAAAAATAATCAAAACCTACTTCTCGTCGTGTAAATTCAACTGCTTGGTATGCTACGAGTACTTATTGTAAGTGGTAACTTTTAATGTTGATAATTTATTGTTTTTGGATAATTTTGGTATTACTCTTTGATGCCCGCAATAAATTTATTTCAGCTTATTTAGATAAAAAATATATTTAATACAGTGCTCATAATGTTTCCTCTTGAAATGTTGAATCTTTTGTTCAGAAAATATTCTCACCATAAGAAAGCCCAATACTAAAATGAACACAAAATAAATTTGTGCATGTACTTCTGAAATATATGTAAAGTCGCAGATGTGATAAAATGTTAGCGGTAAAACGTAAGCCGTGATACCTACCTACTGCATTTAAATTTCAAATTCAGCAGATACGTGAATGCACCCTTGCTCTCCGCACAAAATGGCGAACAAATTTAAAACTCTTCACTTTTTAAATATAATTATTAGTTTTTTACCTATCATTTTTAAACTTTACTCTGTACGTGAACGTTAAAATTCTACGTTAGTGGGTAGTGGGTACCACATTAGGTACTTTGTATCTAAGGAATTTCAAGTACTTCAAGTGTTTGTTCCTTAGTCATGATTGTTTTGATGTATTTATATTTCGATAAATAAATAATGTGTTTGTGTATGCATCTATCTAATATACATCATCTTAGTACCTATGCATAACAAGCCAGCCTTACTTACTACAAGCATTAATTGAGTATATCATGGAATTGAATACACAGTCGAATTATTTGTGTAAATCTTATTTTCTCATACTTTTTATTGATTTATTACTGTCGCGTATGGACACTGACATTAAGAGTGTCATATCTCATTTTATCTCATACTCATGTATGTTTCGGATCTTGCAATATCTTAAAATTGGGAATACTCATTCCTTTGACGGCAAAAGGCATGTAGATGTAGAGTATAATTTATAATTATAATTATTTATAATACCCAACCGAAGCACGCTTCCAACACTTATCTAGTCTAGTGATCAACATAATTTAATTACAGAAAATTCAGATGCAACAGTTTCAAACGTGCTTGAATTTAAACCACCAACTTTGACTAAGTTACATCGCTCGGGACTACTATACAGGATGCATCTGTATGCAAATTCGAGTGCATTGTGCGTCCGCGTCAATGGCGGGCGGGAGACTTGTTTCCAAACAATTGTATACGTTCGGAAGTTAAATCAGGTTGTATTTATACTTTATAGTCTGGTTGGTTCCTATTGCTTATTTTATAAAGAGTAGTCGAACGCAAAGGTAATCCTGTAACTTAACCAACATCATAAATGGAAAATTTCGAATAACTGTCTCTGTCACTCCAATTACAGCATAATTTGAATGACAGAAATAGTTTTCAAATTAAGTTGTAGGTACTTGGGCCTGACGTGTAAAGTTCAAGCGTGAAGTTTGAGAGACTGAGGTAAACTTTGACTTCCTACTCCCCACTCCCTGTATAAGTACCTATAATATTCGGAGTGTACAATGTTTTGTTTGTTGTTCCTTCCTAATAATTAAACTGAATTTCGTCAAAATAATAGGAAGCGTTCTTGTTTAACAAAGATCTAAAATGGAAGCAAAGAATTCAAACAAGATTTTTCTTTTATTAAGACGTCCATAAACTTTTGGAACCCTTAAAAAGTCGACAGGTTTTTGCGCTAACCCCAATTCGAATTATAAAATATATTTTGTGTTTAATAGTAGTTAGTCCGGTCCTATAAGTTTCACTTAAAAATACTAAGATGAGATGCCACATACAAACGAAAAATACCAAATGCTTAGACGTCTCAAATAAACATTATATATGGACTGGTTCGTTCGTATCACATTGAAGTGTGCAATAAATTTCAAAAATTTTATAAGCCGATTTTGTGGCACGAGTTTTTAAGTCTAATTCTTTATCTCAGTGACCTGGTGTGACCAATCGTTATTCTTATGTTTAAAATTTGCTAGGGTTCAGTACGGTTGATCCTTGGTTAACCTAAATGTTCAACTCTCTTATTTCTATAGTGATTGGAATAACATTTGGTGTGGGATTTGATTCGGCGTCAACGGTGTCTGTGAAGTTGATTGATGCTTTCTGAACCTTAACACAATATGTATAGAGAGTATATTGATAATTTAGGTGATGGAGGGATGTGTTGCTGAAATGACTTTGATTTTTTTGAAGCGTGTTGTTTTTTTTATTTGTATGAACATCAGATGCATTTTGTCTATCTGACGTAGGTATTTCAGTATCTTTAACTTCAATGATTGACAGAGCAAGAAGTATGTTGTCTATGAGCTTTACTAGACCATGCGTCTTTGCATATTATTGGGTTTGACCATTGTAAGAGAGGAGTTTTTGCGGATAAAGTAAAAAAATACCCTTTGCTCTATTATGTATTATGCAAGATGTATTAAATCCTGC
Source organism: Thaumatotibia leucotreta (assembly GCA_025490895.1). Taxonomy (NCBI): domain Eukaryota; kingdom Metazoa; phylum Arthropoda; class Insecta; order Lepidoptera; family Tortricidae; genus Thaumatotibia; species Thaumatotibia leucotreta. The sequence goes on from JALPQI010012189.1 coordinate 24,407, forward strand.
CGTTTTTTTTCTCTCCTTCTATGTGAGTATCAGTTTTATAATACTTGAGAAACTTTTACAGCCCATTGTGCAGAAAATGTTCATATTAATACGGTTCCTGTTTGTCCAATAGTCAACATTCTCTTCCAAGGTGCCAAGTGTAGCTTGCCAGGCATAATAACGACAATAGCTTTAAACCAATGAATATCGACAACTAGAGCCAATAAAAACGCGTGACGCTGCCGCTACGATTTCGCAATCACGACCACAGACCAAACAAATAGAGGGTGGAGATCAGGTCAAGAAGCTGGCTCTCTTACATTATAACAACCCTGAACGCACGCATCCTTGATTAGAGAATATAAACTTTATACAACTCTGTCTCATAATTGTTAGCTTCGCAACTGAGCATTTATTCCATTGCTGTAATCAAGGAGTTAATGTAATAACATTAAATAAATAAAAAATAAATATCTAGGGACGTACGGTTACCCACTACCGGCGACGTTTCAGAGAAACTACCCTCAAACATTCGCAAACAAAACATTCGAACGTCGTCGGCGGCGGACACGCGTCGGTCGCCGGTCGCCGGCCAGAAAACCCACGGCCTTAAACAAAGTCCCATGGTAAGCTCAATGAAGGCTTGTGATGTGAATGTCAAGCGACGACGTCTATAATAGATAGATACTTAAAGATACTTAAATACATACGTAGTTACGACCAAGGTATACATATTTGTGATAAATAAATACATACACAAATAATGCCCTCAGGAAACATTCAAAAAGTTTCCCAAAAACCAAATAGACTCATCCCAGCGGAAGATGCCTTGTTACGTTTCGCCACAACGACGCATTAAGGCTGTAAGAAAAAGTGATTTTTGCCTTATCCCTACCCGTAATTTGAATACATTACGACCTGATTGTTATTAGAGGCTTTCCTTCAAGGCTTTGGCGAGGTTCCCAAAATTCAACCCAAATTAGAGAGGCGTGAAATTTAAAATGGCCAAGCAAAAAATTACGAAGTATATTACGCCCGGATTGTTTGTAGATTTTTCTCAACAAAGGTTTCACTGCGGTTTAGGGTTAATGAAATTGGACCTTATTTTTTGAGACGTGAAATGGCAAATGCTTTGGTTGCGAATGAAATATTATGTTGGAAATTAATATGAAGTCTGTAAATTTTGTAAGCTATTGACAACTTTTTATGAAAACTTAACGTTGTAACGAAGAATACAGTTCATATATATTATTATTACAGTGTCTTGCCTTACTATTCCCACTTTCAACTAAATACCCAACCCCATTTTAATGAAACTTTATTCCCCTGTTTAAGGAACCTGACCCTTTTTACAAACACAAAGGCTTATACTTCTTCTTTAAAGGCTTACTTTGTTGTACTAATATGTTGCTACTATTGTCTACTATAAAATGTCTTCTCTCATCTACTCAAAGGTTAACTGTAAGAAATCCCTTATAGGGATAAGTTCGCCTTTGTACTTCCCTTAACATATTGTCAATCTCATGTAATCTGTGTTTTGTACAATAAAGAGTTATACTACTACTACTACTACATTTAGAATTACCTGAATTGAAATCCTCAATACTTCCTTGTACCGAGTAATACGGAGCCCTAAAGTGAAACGGATTATTTCTCGGTGCATGAGGTATAGTACAGCCAACCCACCCTGGGGATATGAAAATGCATTTGGAGTGTTATCCTCTTGGCGCTTGCAATATAGCTACGGGCGCAAGAAAAAAAAATACGTAAGAATATAAGAATGATTTTGTCGTGATAGCTTGAAGCTGACCCCCCTATTCATAATCGTCTCCTAATTTTGGAAGCCGCTAAGTATTGTTTGTCCCTTTCGATCATATCAATACCTCGGCAACTGTAAGGGACAAACAATACTTAGTGGCTTTGATAATTAATGTTTATGAATAAGATTGTGTAAACATGGTAATAAAATTATGTTATTTTTTGGATGCGTATTAAAACAAAAAGTAACTCTCCATGTCTAAATATCTCGATCGATCATAGATACAACGTTTCAACAGCAGAGAATTAATTTAAAATTGTATTAATTCCACAATTAACTAAAGCTGTTATACTATACTCCTACGTGTTCTAAGATGCCTACATATCTTTAGTTATTATAAATATTGGATGTCATATACCAAAGGAAAAACGACCAAGATCACCAACGTCCGAGGTGGGAATCGAACTCACGTGCTGAGCTTTCGCGGCTGATGCCTGCACCGCTCGGCCACTCGGTCTTAGCAATTACCAGTCAACTTTTTCGGGTAAGCATATGCAATCCTTTATTAAGTAGTGTGACTAGTGGGAAAAAAAAATATTTAGTTAATACTTAAATAATTTGATCTATGTTTTCACAATAACTTCAATCTTTAGTTATATTAAATTTAGTTGTACATCCTTTAGAAATTTTAAATAGTTATAAAGATAATGAAAATTATAATTTCCATACTCCGTGCTACAAGCATGTGTATTCGGGGTACGTGCCACAAATTTAACTCCTTCAAAAACTTCTTTGGCCTAAACTATGGCGCAGCCCTACCCAATCTTCCCTCTACTTGACTAGAGTACCTAATATCAGTCTCCGTCAGTGCTTGCGTGATAACTATTTATTTATTTTTAAACTAGCGACCCACCCCGGCTTCGCACGGGTACTATACCTACATAAAAACCCTTGAACCCAACTCTTGAATTCCTCTACCTATTAAAAAAAATCTCCGTTGCGTAGTTTTAAAGATTTAAGCGTACAAAGGGATATAGGGACAGAAAAAGTGACTTTATTTTATACGATGTAGTGAAATGACCTTTATGTTTCTATATTTATGTTAATAAATGATTATCATTCGTTATAAAGAAGATTTATACTTCAGACCTAAGTGGTCACCACCGAGTGTTGAAGCAATCTAAAAGATTACACTCGGATTAAATGTGGTTTAAGGAAAACGCTTCACTAACACAGCAATCTGTCTCTTTGTCATATTACTGGAGAAAAATGTTCACACCTGCTTTTAGTACCCCGTCAGTAAGTATTTTTCTTGTTTAGACATTGAGAGAACAATAAGTTAAGCTATTAACTGCCAAAAAAAAGAGACACGGCGATACTCGCCCGGCGGTAATAGCTGATAGCTGGGCGAGTATCGCCGTGTGTCTTTTATTTATACGGGAGTGCTTATAGCCGATAGTTCATAGCTTAGTAGCTTGCGGTGAGACCAGTGCCTTAAACAAGTTGCCAATCGCTAACGCTTAATCGTCAATGACAGCAACGAAAGGCTGCTAGCTATCTTGGTCGCATTAATGTGGAAGAGTGACAGTGAAGGAAAACTACGATACGCTACTAAACGTTAGCGACTAGCAACTTGGCTAAGCATCCAGGCTATTCTTAAAATCTCATCAATCTCATAATTCCTCATTTTGGCCCGATGATGTCCACTGCTGGACAAAGGTCTCTCCCAAACTTGGGATGTATATGGCATAAAAGATTTGGCTACTAGCCATTCGTGTAATACCCAGCAAAATTCCTACTTGGATCCCATATATTTATATATTGTATTTAATGATATATTGTACTCGAGTGGAGACCGCGGCTAGGCAAACGCAACGTAGAACGTCCACCCACAAGATGGACAGACGACCTTATGAAGGTCGCCGGGATACGCTGGATGCAGGTCGCATCTAACCGGTACATGCGGATGTCCAGAGGGGAGGCCTATGTTCAGTAGTGGACGTCTTATGGCTGAGATGATGATGATGATATTGTGACTTGATGGATATTCGGTGAATGATGGAAAACGTCAAATGTTGCTAGAATAAAAACCAAAGATTCCATAGCGGTATTTGAACCTATCTCCAGATTTCGCAGGTATATCCTCAAAATATTATGGCTGCGGTCCAAAAGGTACTTTCCGAGATTTAATATAAAACTCTATGCGGGAAAATGCATTTACATTTTCTCTTGTTTTTAAGCTTAAAGTGAGTAAAGTAATTAACTTTTCAGAGTGGAACACGCTGCTATGCAGAATGTGAGTGCTTAATCTTAGTAAATTCTGGGAAAGTGAAATAAAACACGTTCTTATTTTGTTGTAACCGGTACTGTTTCTAGGTCAGACCCACCTCGAACTACGATTTACGTGTTCGTCTCTTTTGTACTTGTAAATTCGTACATTAGTTTAGTAGTTAGTGACAGGGAGGCTATACGTCAACCGTCGTACGCCTACAGATTACCACGTCGTACACCTACTTTAAGGTTACCTACCTAGTTTGGTAAGTAACAGTTAGGTATCTAAGTAACAGTCTGTCCGTGCTTTCTGTGTTAGCAAATTAAAAAATTAGGTTCAAATGATCACATATTTCGTCTTTATTTATTTATGTATATTTATATTATGTATTAATTTGTATATATTATGTATTGCATGCATTTATGTTATTTTAGTAAGTATATTCGTGTCGTAGGCGTAGGGTAAGTAGTTTCATTAATATTAAGTAGTAAGTAATCTTGTATAGCACCGGCCACAACTTCTCTGTTTTGCCTTAAGGTTGACTGGTAGAGAATGCCTTTTGGCATTAAGTTCGCCTTTTGTACATTAAGGTTTTCTTTTGTGCAATAAAGATTAAATAAATAAATAATTAACATCGTGTTAGTGATCAGTTGATCACTTAATAAACTACAGTTGTATTTTGTAGCGATTTTATTCTCTGCTGTGCTTGTATTATTTAAGTTTTCCTTTTTACCCTTTGGAGTAATTTAAGACCTTATATGAAATCTTCTTAATCATTAGTCATTAATTAAAATGACTAATGTATACGTAAGTTACAACGCCTTACAAAAATTAAAAATAATGAAACTGATAAATCATGTGCCTAAATCTCATTCTATGCGCATTTTTTTCTGCACACAAGCAATTTGTCATACGCAATTGCGCATAAAACGAAAACTTATAAAACAAACATAACTGCCCGAGTGTCAAGAAGCAACAATGGCATAATAACCCCCATTACAGCACACTTGGCCGCAATTCAAATCCGACAAAGAGGATAAAACTACAGCACAGATTATTCAGTAGGGTTGCCACATGCCAATTTCAAAAGTACAGTCAAGCTTTTTTTTAATATCTTTTGATTCAATAAAAAATATATTCACTTATCTCTTTAGAAAACTATTAAGAATAATAAATATGAGCAACATCTTATTCGTATATCAAATTTCTGATACAAATTGATATGGCGCGGAAGAACAATTTTTAAGAACGACTGCTTATTTACACTTTGTAATACTGTGACAAACGTTGCTTAATTTTAACACAATATCTTACAAAATTTGTTACAAATGATCTATTAATGGAGACTTGGAGACAGACCAGGTTTCATCATCATCATTTCAGCCAAAAGACATCCACTGCTAGAGATAGGCCTCCCCCGATGATCGCCAATATTATGACCGGTCCTGCGCTGCTTGCCTTCAGCGGATTCCCGCGACCTTGACCAAGTCGTCGGACCATCTTGTGGGAGGTCTGCCCACACTGCGTCTTCCGGCACGTGGTCGCCAGTCGAGCAGTTTCTTGACTGACTTGACTTCGGTGACTTTGGTCCTCTTGCGGATGTCCTCGTTTTTGATTCGATCACGCAAGGAAACTCCAAGCAATGCTCTCTTCATTGCCCTTTCAGTAATTTTGAGCTTTTTGATCAGGCCCATAGTGAGCGCCCACGTCCAAGAACAGGTTTACTTTTTAATCAGTTCATTATTTTATGTATATCTGAGCGTTTTGATAAAAACATCCCAATTAGCCATAAAGATGCTTACCATAAATACGAGTACGAAATTGAGTTCTAACTTTTTTCAAATTATATGTTTAAACGCCCTTATGGCAAGCGACAAAGTGGGACGTTTTTTGGAAACTGCTCACATGTATTTAAGTTGTGTTTCTTTTTTATACTACAACGGTAGCAAACAAGCACACTGCACACTTATATAGTAAGCATAGTTTTAATAAGTTAATTATTATGTTCACAATTTAATTTTTAGTTCGGAGTCATTTTGTTGGCAGAGTGCTTAACTCGACAATAATAAAGATTGATGGTAAGTATAACAATGCTTTTAAAACAGTTATTATTATAAATTAAAACTAAAAATAAACTATTAAAAAATAATTGATAGATAATTATCAGATAACACAGACAAATCTCGTAGACTGCCAACCCTCGCTAGCGCGGCGTTTCGAGAAATATGCAATGCACTTTACGATTATTGCTTCCTTTGCGCTGAGCGGTGATACTGCCTGTTTTATTGTGTATTATATCCAAGAGGTTGTCGGGAAATTGTTTTTAGATTGCGTTTTGTTTTTTAAACAAGACTCAAATAACGTTGTTTTTCTTCAAATTAGAATATCATGTGACAATATAACAAAAATCGACCTAGTCTCGCGATAAGCTCAATCGAAGCTTGTATTATGGGTACTGAGCGTCGATATGTAGGTATTTCATAGACATAGAACAAATATTTATAAAAATCATACACCCCTTTGGGATTCGAACCCGGAATCTCCAGCATCATAGACAGTGCCACTAGGATACAGAGTAAATTATTGTTTTTAACACTTTCATTCCGAACGACTGCTACGCGCTACACTCGTAGCCGATCCCGTGATTTTTCCGTTTTGTAACGAAAATGGACCTCCCCCAGAGAACTCTCCTCGGGGGTTCCCCGCGCTCAATGTGTTAATTAGAAAACTTTATAGGTGTTGAAGTATCGCTTACCACGCTTCGAACTCGAAGGATACGTTAGGTTATACTCGATACGTAAACCAGGCCATCGCGCTCGCTCCAATATGTCAGTGCGAACGTGATTACGTATCGAGTAAAACCTAACGTATCCTTTACTTTCCAACTCATGGTATGGCTACTGGTGTGTAAAACCCCTGATAAAGAGTAGTAAGATCATGTAACCTATATTTAGTTCTTACAGCTTCACAACCACCTATTACCCTGCGCACGCTAATCCATGTTTAAGAGGAAATGAGAGTTGCCTTTTCCGATACAAACGTGTTCCCCTGTTTCCTCCCTGGATATTGACATTTCAGCAAAGTTTTTTTTTATAAAATCTAATTTCGCCACGGCCATGTCGGTATGTTTTGCTTTTAAGGGTTTCGAAACTCCAAAGGAAAAAAACAGAACCATTATAGGATCATTCGCGTGTTTGTCCATCTGTTACAGCCGATTTGCTCCGAAACTGCTAGGACTGATTAAGTTGAAATTTTACACACATTCTTATTAACATAATATTTAAAACATTCATATAATTACTTTCCACATCCACATAATATACATAATATGTATATTAGTGACCCAATAATGGATGTGGAAAGTAATTATATGAATGTTTTAATATGAGAGATACCGTTGAGGGGTTAATTAGTAAATTTAAAAAAGTTTTGAAAACTGTATCATGTGATATATCAAATGAACGGGGATTAGTGTGAGGATTTAAAATATACTTTTTATGAAGAAGATAAATAATATATTGAAGTTATAAAAAAAATAGGTGAAAAATATCTAAAGATTAATCTGGGCCGTGCAAATCGACAGCAGTAGTTTTTTCAAATGTCAATTTTTCTAAAAGCTTACATGGTCGCGTTTTATAAATTTACATTTTAAATTGTAACTTTATAAAACGCCCCAGGTTTGCGTTTTATAAAGTTACAATTTACAATCCCTCTTTTCCTCTTAAAACATGAGCACAAGCCAAGTCCCGGAGACATGTTCATTTGCACCGAAACGTGCCTATCGCGCAATCAGTGCCAACAAAGTGTTGCAAACAAGTCAATCTTAAACCGGGTTTGCATACATTAGCGCGACACTCGCTTTCAGAACATGGTGACGGGTGGCGCAAGGTAAAAGAGACTAGACTTACGGGTCGGATTATAACCCACCCTGTCTGTTGATGTCCTATACGCTTCATTAAACCTGCCGAAAAACTCATTAAGGCAATCATTTAATAAACAATAAATATCGTGGGACATCCTACACAAATCGCCCGCCACGGTAAGCTCAATTAAGGCTTAGGATGTGGGTACCAAGCGACGATATTAAATACATAGATAGTCACGACCCTGGAACAGATATTTTTGATAAATAAATACACAAATAATGCCCTCGCTGTGATTCTAACCCGGAACCTCCAGCTTCGTATGCAAGGCCACTGCCAACTAGGCTATGAAGGCTGACCTTACCTCAGTGGCGTAAGACCAACAAATCTGCTTTTGCCGGGTGACATTTAGTCATGTCAGCCGGCATACAGTTTTGTCGACTATCTAATGACAATGGTGATCGCCCATCACACGAGTAGCCGCCCAAACGCACACTTAAATAATAGTTATACAGCAACGACGCCTAGCAACCAATAAGAGTTGTCATATCTAAGTCTGTTATATTTTATAGTGTAAGGTCTGAATATGTAGACACTCGAGCGGGCCATCTGAAGGGGGATGCGCCGGGTCGTCCAAGTTAAACATATGCAAACGAATGCACGTCGCCAGAATGCACGCCGTCCAAATCCCTTGAACGATCGACGCTTAACACTCAGCCCTTACACTTATACTACAACCATGGCAAACTAGTCGTAGTGTAGAGTATCGGTGCTTGTAACTCAAGCAGAATCACGTGCGCCGACCCTTTATAAGCCTTTAAACCCCATACTTGAACAAAACTCAACAGGCAGCTCGTTCTACGGCCGGAGAGTTCACAAGAGGAATGCATGGGCTCTTTTCTCTCATCACTTGTCCCATACCCCATACATCGCCTAGTCGTTACGCGGCAATCTGCATAATACGCAGACGCACCGCTATAAAAATGGTAATGCGCTGCAGCGGGGTAATAGGTCGCCGCCCAGATTTACCCCAAAAACTGAAACTTTACCCCGTAATATGGGAGTTTTCTGATATTGCTGACATAGTTACAGCAACCATTTGTATTTTTTTACCAAAAATTAGGATGCTTGCGTCGCATCTCTCTTCGAAGGTTTTCACTGCATACGCTTCATAATTATTTCCTTTTTTTGACACATTACTCGGGACATTAATAAAAGTTGCCTGGTATATATGCTTTAGTAAATTTCGAAAAAAATGGTAAATTAAAATGGTTAGTGTGAGAGACCCTTAACCCTTAAATTTGCAAAATTAAAAAAAAATGTGTTCTAGCCATTGTGTAGAGCAGAAAAATCTTAAAAAAATACAAAAAAGTGGGTCGATGACTACGTTCATTGTGACGAACATTGCCAAATTAAGGGTTAAGAATAACATAAAAGTTTATATCAGGTGATTGACGGCACAGTATATCAAAATAAGTAACATTAGGTTGTAATAAAAGGTAGCAATTCACCTATTCACCTAAATACGAGTTTAACAACGGTTAAACTTATATTTATAGTTATTATGTCTCGCGAGTCGCGACAGTTTATACTCAAAAATGTACACTCCTTTCTGTACTCAAAATAACCTATCACTACATTTTACACACAGGTACTTTTACTCGTATATCCTATAGTCTACGGATGCATGACTGCATGTCTTGTATGCTTCAACGTTATGTATAGGTAGTTAGTTACCTACAATTTAACCTTCGATTAGGCTCTTAAATTGTTTTCCTTAAAACAAAATAAAGACAAAAAATAACCTTTTGTAACAATCATCGTAACAGCTAATCAATCATGTACGCTGAAAAGTTTCTTCAACAACTGGATTTCAGCTACAAAAATATTATATTGATTCGATATTAATGCCACTTTATATCTTGAGACGGTGGCTTGATAGCATCTCCTTGATAAAAAAAATCTGTCAAATTTAGCCTTTCTAAATTAGAAGGCCACTTAGAGTATCTTAAAAAAAATAAGGTAAGATGGAACGGTTTTTTAATGGGTAAGAAAATACCCACAAAATCAAAGAAATAGAGGAGGTAGAGGGTAAGACTAAAAGCTACCTGTATGACTACGCTGTGCCAGAAGGACGACTTTTTGTCTTACCCCATTAAAAAGACCGTTCCATCTTACTCTACCTTACCTGAATTTTTGTGTCTGTCACTCCTGTCTCCACCCCGTAGCCTTGGAACCGTGGGTCCAAAAAATATGAAAATAATCATGAATTGTGAACGTATAGAGAACTTTAAAATAAATTATTTCAAACATAATCGGCCCAGCCGTTTTTAATAACCACGAAACCCTACACTGAGCATGGCTCGACATGCTCTTGGTTAGTTTTTATGTACATAAATATCGTCGCTTCGAATCCACTAGGTTCAATTGAGGTTATGATGCACGATGGGATTAGCCGGATTAGGTATTTGTATAACATTGCCCTACGATAAATATTAATTCATTTTTGTCTAGTATTACCTTGTAGCGTGGTGAGCTGAAAGTTGAAAGTTAAGTTTGTTGCCGTCACCACACGGCAATAAGGATATATTTGTCACCACCCCAACTCTTCCTGCGGGTGTCGTAAAAGTCGACTAAGGGATTGAAGTGGCACTTACCATTATTGGATAAAAAATTGATGATGGGCAGCAGCGTCATCATAGTGGACACATTTTACTGCGATCGCCAATCCGCTTGCCCAGCGTGGCGATTATGGGCATTTACCTCCTAATGCGTCTATACGCATAATTAATAGGAGAAGCCTACGTCCAGCAGTGGACTATCATGGGCTGATGATGTGATGTAAAGGCGAATATCACATTGAAAACATATTTTTAAGAACTGAATTGATCTCCAGCTTTAAAAGTAGCGGCTCCATTAATCATAAAGTTTGTTTTGTTACAGGGTTAATGAGTCGGAAGGCGAAAACAACTTGTTTCTTCGTTTTAAGTCTAATAGATAGGGCCGTTTTAAAGTTTCATATCTGGAATCTGGTTTGCCTTATTTCTGAGTTTCTGACAGGGACCGGAACCGTTATTTTCTCCATACAAAAAGAACGGTTTCTTTTTCGTTCTTCGGTATATAAATTCTAAGTTAATGGAGTAAATTAAAAATATGCTATTGTAAATTACATAAAACATTGAATAATACATAAATAGTATAAGACATTTTAAAATAATATATTTATTTATTTATTATTATTAAAAAAAATACACAATTATAATAAACAACACCACAAAATACTATAATACTAATCTAAACTTAACTAAAGAACCTTAAAGCTAAACGAATTAAAGCAGCAATCAATCAAATAACCCACCCCGTAACATTCCCGGTGCAAAGGTGCCTAACAAACTAGCGGCATTTCCGCGCTGCACTGCAATAGCAAGCCTCTGCACCAGGAATGATCCGGAGCGGGGATCATGGCCTCGTTCTTGGAGACGACGCCCCAACTCCCCAAAGAAAGTCTTGGCTTCCGCGCACCAACAACCCGTAGTTTCGACCGCCAGAGGGACAAACAAATAACCAGTCAAGCCCGAATACTTATCCCTCTTCAGCATTGCCGCTTGTTCGGCTGCAGCACCCGCCAAACGCATCGTGCGCCCAAGGTGAGAGGCCGCAAAAGTGCTCACACAAGTGGCATCCCATAAAAGGCACTTTCCTTTCTCCCACGGCACCAGCGTCAAACCGTCCGGCCGCTTGCCGTCCGACCGGCTAAGACCGGGCGGCTCTAGGACACAAGGGACATTGGCCGAAACCAATGCTCTCCGAACCAAATCATTTAAGGAATGGTGCCGTGGGAACCTGCCTGCGCACCGACCACAACTCAGGGCGTGGTGCCCGCTGCTCTCCACCATAGAGCCGCAAATGCAAAGATGAGGCTGGCAAACATCGCAGCCCAGGCGGAAAGCAACGGCCACCCGTAAAGTGTCGTTGTCCAGCAGGGTACCAAAGTGAGGGGAGGGGAGAGCGTGCAACCAAGCACCTGATTCCGGGCAAGCAACCGCTTTAAGCCTGGCAAGATCGGCACCAACGGCGCTCTGCAGCAACCCCTCAAAGACTCTCTTCACCCCTACCTCGTCCCACAACCGTTGCCGGTACGGCTTTTCGGGCACAGACACGCCCGGGTTGAGAGACTCCCAGGCCACCAGAGCATCGGCAGCGAAGGGAATGGCAGCCTTGACACCATCTAAGGATAGAATATTAGTAACAAGCTCCACCACCCCCGCCGCCGACGCCAAGAAGGCCGGAAGGCTCACGTCCCGCACGCGTCGAATACCCAGCCCACCACTCCGGATTGGTAACGCAGCCAAATCCCACTGGGCCGCATCCAAGCAGACATTCAGCAAGCACTCCGCGGACTCTTTTAACACAAGGTCAAAAGAATCCACGAGCGCGGGATGCAGCCAGACTGGAACGGTTCGCAGAAAGTACATAACCTTGGGTACAGCAAAACAGGACCTCAGCAAAGTGAGCGCCACATGAGCCGAGAGCTGCTTCAACCTTTCCCCCGCGGACCGAAGAAGTTGCTCCCGGACTTTAAACGCCTCGGGCAAAGCGTTGGGAAAAATTGGAGAACCCAAGAGATAGAAATTATTCATGGACATTTCCTCAATCCCGGGGAGCAAGTTCTCGAACACAGACAACGAAGACTGCGAAATGGCGCTATAGGCAAAAAACTCGCATTTGCTGGAGTTAACTTCGAGACCCAGCTCCCGCAAAAGGGGCAATAACGTACCCAGGTCTCGTTCCACCTCCTCTGGCTTGCCCCCTAAAGTCCCATCATCCAAGTACCAAACTTTTAGTACGGAACGAGCCCGAGATATTGCCTTATGAATGGCAAGGCTGAAGATCAGGGGTCCAAGTGGGTCACCTTGCTGAGCGCCCACCTGCGTTTTAAAATATTGGGCTATTTCGAGGTTTTTGTAAAATAACGGTTCCGGTCCCTGGTTTCTGAATCAAAAATATACGTTAAAACCAATTAATTGTATATATTTGTGATAAATTAAGACGTTTTTATGATTTGTTTTATTTGAACCCTAACGTGTGATATATTATTAGATAGATTCGAAATAATCGTTCCGAACAAAATTTTTGAAATTGGTTTTTGTTAGGTACTAGGTGCCAGGTACTACTAATACGTGATGCTTCAATTTTTTTTTAAGTACAATCTCGGTAATCCGGCATCGACGCTGACAAGGGAATACCGGATTGATGGAAAATTCGTATTAGTGGAAAGTAAGTAATACGGCCAGCCTTCTGGGCACTCTACCTCCCCAGCAGGACCCGGGGCAAATTTATTTTTATTGTGTTAATACTTTATTTTTGTTTTTTTTTTAAATAAATAAAGACCATAGTAATATTACACGTGCATGTAAATAATAATAATAATAATAATAACAGCGAACGGTTTAATAGCGAAGAGTCTCGACCAACATCTTAAGAGTCTCTCGCTAGATGGCTGGATCAAGGGTCAGATGCAGAAGGCGGTAATCCTGGACACGGCGCGGATAGTCCGTCGGTTCTTCTCTCTGCGACCTTAACCACCGGCAGCTTGGGCCCGCTCCGTTGCCGGCGGCACCCTAGGTTAGGTTTTTTATAATGTGTTTATATGTTTTGTATTGGTTTTGTATGTTTTATTGTATTTTACTTTTATAATCATATTATGAAAATACCTAACCTAAGAAAACTAATAAATAAAGGAAATAATAATAATAAGCCATTTATTCAAGGAAATTTTGCTTAAAACTAATTTACAGAACTTCTACCAAACCACATAGTGGTTTGTTGGTAGACGAGGCTCCAGAATACAAAAGCAAAATATACCACTTATACTGTATTAGCTTACTATACTGTTTAGCTGCTTAGCTGTATTGCTTAATTGTCTTAACTATAACAATAACAACGGTAACTAAGTATTTAACTTTTACAATGCCGCTTAACTAACAAGTTTATAATAGTTATAATAATGCATTAAAGCACCATAAATACCAAGATAAATTTAATACACACTGATGTTAGCAGCGCGCCAGACCGACCGCTGGCAAGCCTTATCTTCATGCAGTAAGGTCCACCATCGGCCGGCCCGCCGCGCTGTCGATATCTAGAACTACGGGTAGGTATTACTTACGTTGGCTGTACCACATCTTTTATCTTTGTGAAAAGGATATTACTTACTTTATTTTTAAATGTATGTTTTGTTAAACTTGAGGTTTTTAACTCGATAGGTAAATCATTAAATATCTTTGGAACTAGGTATTTTCTACTTCTTTGACCAAAATAATTCGAAAAGTTAGGTAAGGATAGCTTATTAGTATCCCTCTTCCTCGTCATCTATAATTAACAAAAAGGAAAGGAATCCTACTTTGTTTTATTTACTACAAGACTAAAGTTTGAAAAAATCTGTAATTACTTTTTCTTTTTTAGCCATAATATTTTATTTAAAGACTTTTTTCATGTTAATTAGAAAAATAATAGTTTACTGGTCGACCGTCATGTATTTTTTTAAGTTTTGAGATGGTATCGGTATGATGGCTATCGGTATTACTTTCTTGCACATAATATTTAGCTTTGTTTCAAGAGCAATAACGTGTTCGTGTAGGTAAAATGTGGCTTTAGATACGACTGACACGGCAAGAGTTTTAAAACTACTTGTATGTACCTACGTGAACATTTTGCAGTAATTGAAAGTTTAATAGTTACTCGTACACCATAGATACAGTTATAGATAATTACCTGGAGCTTGGAATTGCATTTGTAGTGGTGTTACTAAAGCAACTCTTTTAAGGTGAACCTTATGTGTTTACAATTAGGTTTACTTTTAGTCGAATAATGCCAATACATGAGTCGATTAAACACACACAATAGCACACAATACATTGTAAATACGCGATACCACTACATATGCAATTCCATGCTCTCGTTAATTTATCTATACTAGTATCTACAAATGACAAGTTGTTTATGAACTTCAACTTCAAAGATTATGGTTATATCTATAGTTATCCACAGTGTTCGTTGTTCAGTAGTGACTAAGTGACCACTATTTTTATGATAAAATCGTTTAATTCGAGATATATTTTCTTTTTCTTTACATTAGTGGCATTTGATCGATGGCATTCAAGGTTTGATGTCAAAAAGTGGTTATTGCCATTAGAAGAAATTCAATGCCACTGAAAATCCGTAATATGGTGAGGGTCAAATAGGAAGCTGTCAGGCTTTAATAATAAAATAAAATATAACGAGGACATCCATAGTTAGCAATAGCCAACAAACTAATTAAATATAATTTAAATGCCCAAAATTATCGTTACCCTAAATATTTCAAATTATACCAATTTGTCTCTAAATATCTGGCAACTTTAAAGAAGGGAACAGTAAAAGGTAATGTACCATATTTCATTGACATAAGGTGGAAAATAGTATACATAATTATGCCTTTAGTCGAACAACATCAATTTGTGATTTTACCTTTTACTGCCATTAAAAGGTATTTATTTCTTTTTCATCAGAATTTGATCATATTTAATAAATTACTTGTTATTTCGAAGGTTAATTGCTAATTTACGTGAATTTAGAGACATTTCAAAAGCAATCTCGTTATTTTATTGTTTTGGTAATAAATTCACGTCTTTGAGAATAACATTAACCGTATAAAGGTGCATTCAGACCAAACGAGCATTCGCTCATCCTATCCCCCACTCTACGAAATTCGTTCGTTACACAAAACATGATTCGTCGAAATTCGTTGATTTCGTAGAGTGGGGGGATAGAATGAGCAAACGCTCGTTTAGTGCACCTTTAAATGTTATCATAATTGTGGGCCGTAATAAAATAATTGGTAAACGCAGTAGATAATATTTAATGCGGTTATCAGGCGTATATTGATATATACAATAATACCCATTGTACAGTCGCTATCAGATATCGAAGCGGCCAGTGTGCTCAAAAACATCTGAGCATCACATTATTTATGTGAAAATAAACCAATCCGGGCCTAGTAAATTAAACGTCCGAGCACGTGCTCGATCGTGAACCTACCTAGGGTTGCCAATATTTTTTCTGAGTTTCAGGGTTACCATGACGTACTAATGCGCTTCAGGTTCACGGAATGGGACAGATATATTACGATTACGTATAGCATTGTCCCTTTCTCTCGTAGACTGAATCGTATTAGTACGTCATGGTAACCCCCCTGGCTGGTAATTATCAAACTAATTAAAAATCCAAACTTCAATACATAGTTTATTAGTGCCTAAAACGTTGTGCCCACATTATTCAAGTAAATAGGCAGGTACTGTACTCGTGCTGGTGCACCAATCCATTGTCATTTTATGGGCAAGTGTGTGGCATCATACAAAATGCCAATGTCCTAAAATAACTTGATCCGATTACTTGTACATAGCGAAAGCATACAATCAACAATTTCGTAGCAAGCATTCAAGTTTCCGTGGTGTAGCGGTTATCACATCTGCCTAACACGCAGAAGGCCCCCGGTTCGATCCCGGGCGGAAACATATCTTTTGGTGATTTTTTTGTAATCGCAATTAAATTAAACACATAAATCACTCAATCAATAATTAAATTAATCTATGTACATAAATTGTAGTTTTGAAAATAAATATATAAAAAAAACATAATTAAATAATTATGTACAATATCGTTTTGTAGGTACCTACTGCTTACCTACCAAATAAACCTAATATGAAATAAAATTAAAAAAGTAGGTACCTATGTAATAATAACAGCCATTCGGTACTACACACTTAAAGCTTCTCATTTTTGTAGACATACATAATAATGTTTAAAATGATAATTAGAGTAAAATTCATAAAAAAATAGCTGAAATGTAATTATATTTCTGCAGTTTATGGGACGATTAGGTATTTATTCAGGTACATGTAGCATTTTAATAAATAAATTGAAAGGGCAGATAATGTTAAATTACCTAAAGTACGATAAGTGTTTATTGTTTGATAATCATCATCGTTCATGATATTGAAAACATTACTTTGAACTACCAATTTAATAGAATATTAGTCATACGGATATTACGGATTACCTACCTGTGTGGGGAAGGTATGAATAAACATAGTGTTTAATACCCCCATGTAAAAAAGGCAAGTAAAAATGGTGAGTGAAAATAATTATTTAATTAAATAAAGTATAAAATCAGTCTAGTATCTTATACATTTTGAAAGAGACATACAATGTGCCCATGGCGAAGGGGAAACATTTTTACAGCGAATTTCTGTTCTTTAAAAATGTCGTACGAAGTTTTCGGATTTCGTCTATCTTAAGAGAAAATGTATTTTTTTTAAACCGTTTTTACCGTTACGTAATTATAAATGGAATTTTAAGAAACGATTTTATTACTGTGTTGTCACACTTAATTTTCAGACATCAATTGTACAAAAAAGATCTCTAATTAGCTCGCATAATTATATAAAAAAACTTAAAAGTGCGTTTTTCTGATATGTAGTTTTATTAATATTATGTATCTCAAATTTATTGTATTATATATTTCAACATTCTTTTTTTGCAAATTTGTCGTACCAATAACATTTCTGGCTTTTTTTAGCCTCAGGAATATAGTGTTAATTTTTTCCCTTTCCTCATCATTCCTCATCTTTTTCCGCACCTTGTATAATAGGTACTATACTAGGTATACTTTTACATTTCAAAAGTAGAAAATTTGTTGACACGCTAACGAAGTGAGAGCAAACTTGTTAGGGATGTAAACAAAAAGCTGTGACACCCTTAAGGTTATGTCAGAGACTCGAAAATAGTAACAACTTCTCGTAAGTATCGGTAGTCTAATGCCAATAGTTCATGCTTTGTTTAGTTTTGCGCTAAGTTGGCCTATGTTAGTTATCTGAGAACTGTAAACAGGAAGTGTACGATCAGCTGTCAGTTTTGTTATGAAATCAATTACTTAACCCTTAATTCGATACCGGGTAAAATACTAGACATCCAAAACACAAAAATCTACACAAGAAACCAAAACGCTGAAGCGAAAACTTAGCAGTGTAAGTGTATTGCATAATGATTATTATTCTGAAAAAAAATGTGTCCGAGCCCAACAGAAACGCTAGTTTGTCATTAA
>JALPQI010012190.1:0-40870 GCA_025490895.1 Thaumatotibia leucotreta
GGGAGTTTTTACTAAACTGCTCACATTTGGTTTATTTTTGTAAATTTTACATATGTACATAAAATGTATGTAAACAACCCAGTCCTGAAAACTATAAAAGTAATGTTTAATCTAGTTTACTTCTCTCCTGCAGCAGTGTTGAAAGCAGTGGTTTGCAGAAAAAATGCCAGTAAAATTATGGGCCGTAGGGTTTCCCTGCATAGTGATAGGCATTTCTAAATAATATCTATCATAATCTAAAATCCTATCAAAAGAATATTAAAATTCGTTTTAGGTTGCGGCCATATGTCAGCCTATAAAGGCTGCTACGAATATAATAATAAATTGTTATATAAAGTATGCGATTATAGACGACTAATGGTTTGAAAATAAATGGGATTTTCGCCTTTGAGACGTGACATGCTTAAGGTTTTATGGCCATTGTATGCTTTAGACAATGAATTAAAAAAAAAAAGTATATTTATACCTGTGATCACGTCGTCCATTAAATATTTCTATAACAGTAACATAATCGATATTAAAAATCGTGAACTTGCTTAGTTATACATATTATTTAAAATTGATAGTACGCTAAGCTAAATTATTTCAATAAATTTATAATAATTAAAGTGGTACATTTCTGTAAAACACAGATTGTTATTAAGTTCATAAATAAACAGGGGCAAATTAAAATAAGTATGTATGAAAGTAAATGGTAAAACACTTAGAGTTTGACATCCGGCGCACCGCCCTGTGCGTGGTCGTTGATTTGATTTGCAGATGGATTTTGCTTGTGCCACAAGGTGTAAATTTCGCGTCCTATTCTTACGTAATCCAGTCTATATTATTTGCTTATATTGAATAAATTTGAAATCCGCAATCTGTCCTTAATGGATTCTGAAAAGAAAAATCAACAAATATCCAGTCGTAAAAGTTACGAGGGCTTGTAATCGTTCGGAATATAATTATGGAAAATACTTTAAAGGAACTCAGTGCCATTATTGGTTCTAGATAAGCAGATTAGCTTGACCATGGAAATAAAATAAAACTGCTCTGGGGGTTACATTAACTGTACTGTACTGAATTATTGGAACTCAAACTTTGACAAGTTCTTTGATATGAGTCACGTTAAACAGCAGTCGATAACATTTTCATCACAATTACTGTCTAAGCACGCCATTGCTTGCATGCGTAGCGGGAGTAATAGAAAAGTGAAATTTCCTAGGGAGTAGGTAATAGAAATGTTAGTACGTCATTTAATAATATTTTTGTCTTAAAACATTTTTTTTGTCGCAATTGTGATGAAATACATTGTATGCATCACGGTCGGTAAACAGAATAATAACTTGAGTCATTAAAAGCCCACCGTCTACGGTATCGGACATCTAACACTCTCGTTGGCAATTCCGTACTTACCTCCCTAGATGCGCAATGTACTATTTCATCACACTTGCTTTCTAAGCGCGCCATTGCTTGCATACATCGCGGGAGTAATAGAAAAGTGAAATTCATACGTCTAGGGAAATTTCCTCCAGGGAATTTCATTTTTCTAAAATCTATAGGTATTTTATCTTATAACTTATGTTTTTGTCTGCAAGTGTGATGAAAAACGGGGAGGTAAGTATGGTATTACTAACCAGAGTGTTAGAAGACTCGAGTTAGTATTCCTCTTACCGACCGTGATACATACAATGTTTTTCAATGTACTATATAATATGTGAAGGAAACAAAGCCAGCAATAAGCACTACCAATTTGGTAGGCGACGAAAGATACATATCTATTAAGGGTTGCTAAGACTATGCCTACTACAGTATTCCTGAAATCGCTCAAATCTCTTAACAAACGCATCAAAGCTGACACAGAACAAAGGCGGGCTCACCACAAGATTAATTAGTGTAGATATGAATTGCAGATGCCTCTCGTTTATAATTTCAACATCCGACTTCATTTCTGCATCCTAAGTTGTCCAAGGAGTATTTAAATTAGTTGATGAACTATAGCATAAAGGCTTTTTAAGTGAGTAGAGTGATCAAATTGGAGGCTCTGTAGTTACTTTGTACATATACTACCAGGGTCGCGTTTTATAAAGTTACATTTTACAATCTCGCTGATTGCCTCTCTAACGCACGTACATATTGGCTAGGAAGAGAAGCAAACAGCAAAATTGTAAATTCTAACTTTATAAAACGCGACCCTGTAGACAATATTCTTAAAGTCAACCTTACGTCTTGGGATTGCAGTGATCGAGGATACTAGTACTACAATACTACTGGCCTTAGCGTCTATTCCAGACGATTTCAGATGGAAATGTCCTGAAGAATTCACTTTTGGTGGCTAACTAGACTTATGCGAGAGCGGCAAACTTTGCCACAAGACTGACTGAGAACCTCCCCTAGGGTCGTGTCTAATGCTAACATGCCCCCAAGGTCCCTTCAATAGAAGAACCACAATACCCCTACAGCTCTGTTTTCGTCATTTTGACTACGATTATTTTGGAACCCGTTAGTTCAGTATGGCACATAACCTATGTTTTTACAGAGAGCTTCAGTTGACTGAACGATAATAAAGAACTTGTACCACTTTTAACCCAATTTTTTTTTAATAACGCATTTTGTTTTGCGTTGTACTCGTATAGAGTACTATACAGAAAAGCGATTCTATGACCGTTATAAATAACGATAATATTTTTGTTTCAGGTACCTGGTTAGATTTCATCTATATCACAAAATAGCAAGGTTATGGTGAGAATACATTTCATAATACCTAATAGGTAATTTGAAAATGTCGTGACAGGAGAGAAAACCACAAAGACTGACATGACCGTGGATTAAATTAATTAATTACATTACCTCCTCCCTGAATACAGCCATGTAGTAATTATCAAGCTAAGAATTAAATACGATAATCCCAACTCTTCTTTATACCTAGTGTGATATGATATGAATATGACACTTTATTTTCTTTTTCTCAAACTTGCTACGGAATGTTGATGTTACTTACGTTAAATTAAGCCCGGAAATACTATGTATCCGGTGTCATATGCTAAGATGATATGTAAAGAGATTTCATGTATTTATTTC
Source organism: Thaumatotibia leucotreta (assembly GCA_025490895.1). Lineage (NCBI taxonomy): Eukaryota > Metazoa > Arthropoda > Insecta > Lepidoptera > Tortricidae > Thaumatotibia > Thaumatotibia leucotreta. Next base: position 3,061 of record JALPQI010012190.1, read on the forward strand.
ACACCTAGGACTGCAAACAAACTGTCTTTTGTTTTGAAACGTCAAATTGTGATACTAGGTCTTGACATTCAGCCACAGAAAAAAAAAATAACTTAAGAACTAATGTCTATACCAACAGGTAAAAGAATACCTCAAACAGATTAAAAAAAAAGTTAGGCGCGAATGTTTTTTTTTAATGTTGTACGATACTGTACTATTGGTTTATTTACAAAAAAAATAGTATGGTTCGGCGAAATCAGTTCGTTTTATTTCATGGCAAGTTTGAGAAAAGCACTATACAAATCTCGGCGAGAAACAGGGTTACAGGCCGCGTATTCCTATCTGGCCTCAGTTCCTTCGGCCAGATATATCTACTTGGCCTGTAACCCTTCGTTTCCCGTCCTCTATAGTAATGTACTATTACATTGCTTAAAGAGAAAGAGCCAAGAAGTGCATAGTTACACGTTGTTAAAAAAAGTTTGCTGAAGATAAGAAAATGCTAACCACGTTCATTGTGTTTCAAATGTGTCACAATAATTGCGCGTTATTGCCGCACAAAAGCCGCGCTGTGCGCGCGCATTTAGTTATGCTAATACTGCGCCTGCATGCGTTTGGCTGGCCGCTGCACTACCGTGCACTGGAGGCCGCGGCTACATTGACGGACTTGTAACTTTCTGGGTTCCGTGTCCGAAAATGTCACTTCTATTCCGTGCGCCATTAGGAAACGAAAAAAAAATGTAGACAAATATAGCTGTCTTTCAATAGCATTTGATGACACATTCGTAAATTGTTATCGTTAATACTATACTAAAATTGTATGTTGTAAACGCGAAGTTTAAGGTTTCAAGTTGGCTTTAAGACCAAGATTGGATTCTAAAAGTGCGTGATTATGAAATAATGCAAGTTTTTAGGTTTGTTTACATTTCTTTCAATTTCTACTGGCGCGCGGTATCTTAACAACATGATAGTCTTGTTTGACTACTGCTCTCTTTTAAAATGGCCTAAGTACATCAATACAATCTATTAAAACAACGGTAACGGTAACTAGCACATACGACTTTTGAAATAGGCACAATATTAGACGTACGAGTAATTTTACATAGTATAGCCTATTAATGTTACGACGACGAATACTTGCTTTAGCTAAAACTTATTAAGTGTTATTAGATGCCACGCAATGTGACTAGTGTAAACCATGTTTAAATTACGCATTTAGCTAGAAAGGCAAAGTTAGATCCATATTTCATAAATGTGTATCAAACGGTACAGCGGCAGCATTGAGAAGTCTCTCAGACAAGGATACATACAAGATAAAGGTGGGACAATAGGAATAATATGCTTGTCTGCTCTTGCTTATCTAATTGCGTGCAGACTAGAATTCTTGTTGAATTTCTTACGAATAAATCATTTATTCAGACCCATATTAATGAGTTCATTTTATTCAATCGTTAAAAACAGGAATTACACGAGTATTCTTAGATTTGTTTCAAGAGTATAAAGACGGAGATTGAAATTTAAGGAAAATTCTTTAATTTTTGTTGCCAATAAATAATATCCACCATCAAAAATTCTGAATTGAACAGTAATGTTATACAGGACGTTTCGAATCATGAACCAAACTTGTTTGGTTATTCTTTTTGTTTTAGATACTATGTTTCTTAAGAAAAAATGTTATTTTTTATCCATTCTTTTGAATGCAATCATAAAATTACGAAACCAAAATTTCGTATTAAAGTAGGTTCGATACCTAGAAGAAGCTATTTTTTTTTGTTTTTTTTTTTTAAGGTAGTATTATTTAATTCTCAAAATAAAATAAAGTCTTCTTTGAGCAAAATATCCTATCTACGATATTTAAGGTACTTCTCCTTCATGTCCCATAACTTTGGGCGTCATATACAGGGCGCCCCAAAGTTATGGGATCTCCCTTAGTTCCATATTGGTACCGATAAAGACATATCACATCTTAGTACGGTCAAATCGTACATTAAACTCGCAAAACATGTAGTAAAGCTGCATTTTTGGTATGTTATTTAGACACCATAGGGCAGTATAAACCCACATTTTGCAAGCAAAAAAAAGTTGTGCTAGCTGCGTTATACGTGAAAAACTCTGAAATTTACTGTCTATTTTTAAATTCTGATTTTTATAAAAAAAGCCTTACGTTTTTTGACAACATGTATCAGGTAACGTTTAAAGATGAATGAATTTGTATCAAGATGAGATAACATGCATTACCGTAGGTCTTATAGTTTCAGAGATTCAAGACTTCAAATAGTACCCAGTTTTGTAAACTAGATAAAATGTTGAGTTTTGCTAACGTTTTTGGTTTAATATCGCCTTACCTAATTATGCTACGAAAAACATGAAATAATTATCTTATAGCGCAATTAATATTCTTTCATTTAAGGGTAAAATCAGGTCAGTAAACTTTGTAATTGAAACTAAAAACGCGAAATTCAAAAAGCAGGAGGTCCGCTATCAAAGTTTTTCATACAAATGGCAAGTCGTGTTGCAAAGCTGCAATTTTTGTATATTATATAGGCTCTATAGGGATGTACGAAAATGCATATTACAAGAAAACAAAAAAAAGGATTTAGGTATAAGACGTAAATAACTGAAAAAAAAATCGGACTTTTTTAAGTTTTTCACGTTTAACTAAAAAACTATAACTTTTTGATACTAATTGCTGTAAAACTATGAAAGAATATTAAATTTGAAAGGATTTGAGCTACCTTGCATTACCCTAAATTATATAGATTTAGAGATACGACATTTCAAAATGTGCCCTTCATTAAGTTAAGACAATAAATGCATGTTTTGAAGCCTCGTATACCCCCAACTATAAGACTTACAGTAATTGTTACGTATCGGCTCAATTTGTTCCAAATTTAATGCAGTTATTATCTACAATTACTTTTTTTTTCTTAGCGCGAACGTTTTGCCAATATTTAGTGAATAGCTTTAACGTAACCTAAAATTTGTTTATGTTTTGATAAAAGGGCACTTTATGAAATGTCGTATCTCAAAATATATATAACTTACGGTGATGCAACGTAGCTCAAATCCTTTCAAATTTAATGTTCTTTCTTAGTTTTATAGCAATCAGCATCAAAAAGATAATAGATTTTAAGTTAAACGTCAAAAACTAAAAAAAGTGCGATTTTTTTTTTCCGTTTTTTACGTCCTATGCCCAAATTATTTTTTTGTTTTTCTTTTAATATGCATTTTCGTATATATCTATAAAGCCTTTATAATATACCAAAATTGCAGCTTTGTAACTCGACTTGCGATTTGTATGAAAAACTTAGATAGCGGGCCTCCTGCCTTTGGAATTTCGGGTTTATACTTTCAACTACAAAGTTCACTGACCTAATTTTACCCTTAAATTAATGAATATTAAGTGCGCTATAAGGTCATTATTGCATGTTTTTCGTAGCATAATTAGGTGAGGCGATATTAAGTCGAAAACGTTAGCAAAACAAAATTTTATCTAGTTTACAAAAAGGGGTACTTTTTAAAGTCTCGAATCTCTGAAACTATAAGACCTACGGTAATGCATGTTAGCTCAACTTGTTGGAAATTTATTAGTCTTTAAACGTTTATTTACATTATGATATCAAAAAACGTAAGGTTTTTTTAATAAAAATCGGAAACTCAAAAATGGCCCTAAATTTCCGCAGTTTTTCACGTACTACCCAGCTAGCACAATTTTTTTTTGCTTGCAAAATATGGTTTTATACTGTCCTATGGTGTCTAAACAACATAACAAAAATGCAGCGATACTACTTGATTTGCGAGTTGAGGGTAAAATTATGTACGATTTGACCGTACTATCTACGGACCTGATGAAAAAAAGATCGATATATATATATACATTTATTATCTTTACAAACAAATAAAACTTACAATAAAAATACTTATTTAAAAGGTCTCACATTCTTTTGGTACCTAAGTTATTTAAGTTGTCTCACCTGTGAACATATTAACGACGTAGTTACTATTACGAGCAATCAAGGAGCACCCACAGTCCCACACTGGTGTTGACTACTGTTGAATGCAAAAGTGTATTAGGTGACTGAATTCCAATTTCTGAATGAATTAATGTATAAAATACATAGTTGGGTACGCATTTATGTAGCTTATTCATATATCAAAGACGCTTACCGACGCTCGTATTCCCCAATTGGAATATTGGTGAATGAAGTCTGTTTTCTTTCGGACTTATATGGGATCTTATATTAATAATTAAAAGTAAATTGTAGTGTAACGAACTTAAAAAAAACACATTCAAAAATATTTAAAAATAATTCGATTTGTTCCATAATAGCATATAATATATTATCTTAAAATCACTTGAACTAACCTTTCGATATTGAAGTTAAACTAAATGGCGTGAAAGATGGACGTATTATGCAACATATTCTTCTAATCGACCCGTTTTAAGTACATTTATTATAGGTATCACTGTTGTTTAAAAGGACTATTTGTTAGATATCCCGATAGAGCGAATATTTTAATCATGTTGCCGATATATTCGACAGTTCTGATATTTATGATTTCTCAACCCAACCTAAAGTGTGCCTGTTTTTATTAGTAGTCTGTCCACGAGCAACTAGCTGTTCGTTACTGTCTGTACCTACATCATTACTCACTGGGTTGGCTCACAACCAAAGGTAATTTAGCATACCTGTGTAACAAATCACATGTGATATTATGACCATAAATAGCTATTTATGTCAAACATTTTAATAATTATAGTTTAAAATACGAACAAATGCCTTGCATTTTACTTTTTAAAATGTAATCAGCTAGAATCATTACTAACTATATAAATTTTGATATAATAATATAGATTTTTGGTTATGCATATTCCTATTTAGTTGATTAAAAGAATCGGGCTGTATTCCTGCATTATGACTAGTAAGGTAGGTACCTACCGATACACACAGAAATGGACATGAATAGACAAAATATTCTGTGCATGCTCAATGCATGGTGCGTGGTATTGCATAATGTGTCGTTTTATTGGCAGAGTAATAGTACTAGCGTCGCCAACCTTACTTAGGCATTACATTTTAGGAATCTAGAAATCATTTGCATAGTAAAATCATAAAATAACGGCAGTCGTAGGTATAACGACAAATATGAAGTGCAATAGTCCTCTTAATTTAATAAGCGAAACTACTTCCCAGGTAAAGCTTAAGTGTAATTAAATTTTTGTATATTATTATTTTTGTACAGAATGTTATTAATAACCGAAAAGAATAGTATTAATAACCGGGCACAGTGTCAAAACTGATTTTAAACTTTACGTGCGTGCAGGTATATTTGTTTTATGCAATGATAATAATTTTATGTTATGCAAGGAAGTCGCCAGCTCTTCAGTGGCAAGGTATGTCGATCAAACGTAACAAGGCACATGACATATTAAGAGAAGACACAACCAAAAACAATGTTTAACGACACAATTTTAAGATTAATAAAAAGTATAAAATTGTGCTAAAAATTGCAATTTTATTTTATCTTTCACAATAAATGAATATGCACATTAATGTAACTATCACCAATATTATCGTTGTAACCTGTATGTGCTAGGTGCGTACGTGCTTTGTAAAAACTAAATCTTGAATCGAATGGACTTAGGTATCCCTAAACACTTTCATTCGCTTATAACATCTGACAACGACATATACGTACTCATTTACATGAATTGATTAACTGTGTGACTGTTTACTGCATAAGAAAAGCATTGTTATTATTATGGCCTGTATTAATAAACATTGCCACTAAGCTACATTATTCAGATGTTGTCTAGTGGACGGACGTCTTAAGTTTCATTTCGTGAGTGCAGTAAATCCGCACGGTTGTTTCGAAAAGTTCAATGAAAACTGAGGAAACCGCTCATTGAATCGGTCCTGAGTTCTAACCATTACGCCATTACTTAAACATGAGTATAATATAATAGAACAAAATATAGTTCACTGTGTACAGGACAGGTGCTTAAGTCAACAGTTGTCCTTTGCGAACACAATATACAGTACCGGCCAATAATATATCACATTCGTGAATTTTTTTATGAGCATGTATAGAGTAAGCGGCACTTGTTTGCATGTAAATAGTATATTATTTTAGTACTTTTTCAGAAATGAATAATGAATATTGAAATTAAATACTGTGAATAACAATGGGAGACACAGCATATTGCTAACAAGCTGTAGTAAAAAAAATACTACTCAAATCCATACTTGATGATGATGATGATGAAATCCATACTTTACACAAAAAATCTTCATGAAAAAACGACTACATGATGCCAAATTTTTGCATCGCTAGCACAAAGGAAACCACTTACAAATATAAACAAAAATTCTACTGAAAAATCTGAATGTGATATTATTGGCCGGTACTGTAAAGATCCTTAATAACTACTAACCTATTAATGATCTACAATAGAACCTAATGATTCGTTTTTTAACGGCAATGGGACTTAATCGCATAAACTTACGTTTAATATTACCCTGACGTTTCGGGCATGACCTTATACCCGTGGTCGCAGGCAGACTTCAGGATAATATGAAACGCGTGTATTTTTTTCTCAATTAGATAGGCTATAAAGGTACAATAACGTGTAAAGACGTATAAACATATCATCATCATCATCATCACATCATCAGCCTATGATAGTCCACTGCTTGCAATGGGACACTTGCACACACTGCTTCCATTGCTGGACGTAGGCCTCTCCTATGAACTATGCGCATAGACGCATTAGGAGGGAAATGCCCATAATCGCCACGCTGGGCAAGCGGATTGGCGATCGCAGTAACGTGTCCACTATGATGACGCTGCTGCCCATCATCAATCTTTTATAAAATAATGGTCAGTGACACTTCAATTCTTTAGTCGACTCTTACGACACCCGCAGGAGGAGTTGGGGTGGTGACAAATGTATTCTTACTGCCGTCACCACACGGCACATATAAAAAATATATATTATGCGATATTTCACGCGAGAACGGTTACCTACTGTATATAGTTTAGAAGATAAAATATGATTGCAGATATATGCACGGTACGATAGCAAGAGATTAAACAGGATCGCATCTACTTGTGTGCATCTACCCACACCATTTTCTTTTTATTACCAGGAAGTTACGACCTTAATTTACTAACCGTTAAAGGGGTTATAAATGTAAATATGAAATAAGTTTTTCACTTCTCACAGTCGTAAAGTTGGTCTGTAAGCTAGCAATAAGCCGCGCTTAGCTCTTGCAGATGTAGTTTTAGTATTATTGTGTATTTTTTTCTAAAATAAAAGGGTTCCTTCAGTAGATTACAGAACCTTAAAACAGTGAAGTGAACGCATCCGCATTAAAGTAATATTCAGATTAAATATTCAGTCAAACCAATCCTAACCGCATAATCGAGTTAATTGTAATAAAAAAATCCTAATTTAAAAGCTATGAAAACATTCACAATGATGTAGCATATCATTTATTAACATGCTAAGCTGTTCAATAAAAAATCTATTACAATAATAATCTTCGATAAAATTGTAGGTGTTTATGTTCGATCGACCAATGAGAGAGCGCGGAAGTAAGCGAAGGCAGCTCAGTGTAATTTTGAATGTCGGGCTACTGGCCACCGACAGCGAATTTACCGTTTGGATTTCCACAGCAATTCACTCACGGGTCTATCATCAAAATACTTGTTATTGGCACCAATATAAGGATTGCATTTTTCCCATAGCTGCCCGATAAAGCCAAAGGTCTTCGTGTATGTCACTTACTAGCAAGAGTGTTGCTGTTTTATTTTACAAGCGCAATGCTGCCATATTGTTTTGTTTCTACGGAATTCAAAATTATTATGGCTTGTTATATGATAGATAAATAAAAAGTTGATTTGATTGCTGCAAAAACACACAAAATCAGTACAAATTAATAAAGTAAAATAGGAATGGAAAGTATAAACAAAAATCAATGCATAAACAGTGGCGTAGCGTGCCTTGTCGGGGCCCCGTATAAAAATTTTTGGAGGCCCTTATATGGAGGTAATATATAAATTAGAAAGTTTTTATTATTTTTCCTTACACACTTTGGGGGCCCCCGTGGCCCGGGAGCCCCGTATAATTGATACGGCAGATACGGCAGTAGCTATGCCCCTGTGCAAAAATAAACGAAGAAACAAGGATTATGTTAAATATAATTATATTAAAAGTTGATAAGTTTTATTCAACTTGTCATAACTAATTTAATTAGGTATTCTTTAAATGGCTCGTAACAGTGTTAGCTGTCATAAGATTCGTTTTAGAAATTATGTCTTCTAGGACAAATTCTTATGTTCATATTTTTAAAGTTTAGTATATAAATATTCTTCTGTGAATAATAATGCAAGTATAATTTTATACCTTGTATTTTATGAAAAAAAAACTTCACCAATTTCGATTCTTGAATGACAGGTTGACAGCATTGTCTAGAGACTTCCATTTATCAACCCGAGGATGTCAAACGATAGAGTTATCCTGACAAAATATTATCCAAATCCCCTTCTGTTTCAGTAAAACCCTGCTTCCTAGACGTTATGAGTGTTATGGCGTGCGTAAGGAATAGAAAGCGAGTTGGAATCGTGGCGCCATTTTCACACGGAGAAAGCCCAGGTCAAGTGGGAAGTATTAGAGATAGTCCGGCCAATTTGCTACAGGCTGAATCGTGCGCGTGTGAACTATCAAGCTTATGTGTTATGAAACTTGGCCATTAATCATCTGTTTAGCATTTGTTCGATGGACATTATAGTAGGTGCAATACACAAAACAACATACCCTGGCTTTATATTCCTATTAATTTTGTGGTACCTACAGACACTAATAATCTTCCGCTATAAAAGCTACAAAAATATCTGACAATCTTATTTTTACGGACATAAGAGCGGATTACGTATTTTTTAGATTTTAATAGTGCAAGATACTATTGCTGCTGACTGTATCTACTCATATTATTGAGCAATTATATTGGTACTACTAGTAGAAATCTATAATCAGATTTTAGTATTTGATAACATCATCTCGTTAAAGATTCACACTTCACTATGTATGTAAATATGTTTACGTTTCAAACATCTTTTAATAATTGTAAATTTACGTCGCCAAATGATTACAGAAAAATTGATTCTATTTTTGTACACTATGGAAATAGTAGTGTTAACCACTAGAAATGAATTCTTCAAATTGAATTGATTACCTGTGTTTAGGTAGTTTATTGAAATATTTCAGTATTTTACAACTAATTATTACTAGGTTATATAACTGAGTTGCTGTATCGTACCTATTATTTTCATTGGTAATTCAGAGGTGCATACAAGTACCTACAAAATATTTACTCAATTCAAAAGCAGGAACATAGAAAAACGTTAAAAACTCTGGTCTAGTGTTAGTCTTATAAAACTAATAATATAATCAAATCTTGTAATGATCAATGAAATAATAGGTGTAACAAGGTTCAAGTAAATGGATATGCTATATTTTAAAAGGCTTTCTATTAACGCTAACTTTAATTAATGTATAATCAAAATGTCCAGTTTTAACGGTAATAATTGTCAATGGCATAGTAAATGGCGATAATTTGCGATCCATGCCTACCCTTTAAATAGATCTAGGCGTGAAAGTGATGCTCGGAACGGTTCCGCATATTCCGTAATGGGTTATCTCGGAATAATGAAATGCTATGCATTGCGGCGCTTTAGGGTTACCAACTGTCGGAGTTTTTTATAGTTGAATTGGGTAAGTGAAACATAATACATATACAGGCTAATCAATTCAAATGGGTAAATTGGGCAAATTCTTATTATTATTTCTTAGTGGTGAAACATCAATTTTAAAGGCATTGGATGTTGTGAGTGTTATGTGTAGGCCTAGTGACAACCCTAGCCTAGAAGTAAATAATCAAGACCAAGTGCAGGTAGTTCGAAAACCCCGCGCAGCTCGAAGGGTGTTGATACATTTTCTCGCCAGTCTGCCTGCGATCACGGGTGTAACGTCATGTCCGAAACGTCAGGATGTAACTAAACGTAAGTTTACGCGATTAAGACCCGTTTGTCTTTAAAATATGAGTGATAATAGTGTAAATCAATATAGCGAATTCTTGTCTTAGGAGCCATGAGATCGATTTTAGCAAAAAGATAAACTGCATTCATACACTTACAAAAATACGTGTAGGTAGGTACTCGGCCCAGGAGTCGAACCTGCACTTTTTGAAATATTTCGTTATTTTCATTTGGATATCGGTTGTGTAGCTCTTAAATAGTAAATGTTACTCGGAAACGTGATACGTAAAACATTCTTAAAATATGATTTTGTGATTGTTCCACGTGTTTGAACTCCTGTAGAACTTGATCTGACGAGCGGTGGAACGCAGATCGCTTTTCCATCTGCACGGTCTCTCAACAGCTAATTCCTAAAATTATAATTATATTACTTTTAAGTACGAATGAAGCTGTTTATTACCTACGTTAAATATGAGAAAAAAATTTTTCAAAGCGCCATACGGATGCCCTCGGGAATTTTGCCAAACTTCAGAAACTGTTAATTAGCCCACCTAACGAAGACCAAAAGCTGCCTCTCGGGGGAAATAACTCGTGTATAAGCGAATTTTGGCATAGTTGTAGGAAATGGTGTTTTAAACCACATACTAAAAGTACTGGTGGTTAGGGGTGGAGTTAAGGGGGGGAGGGGGGTGTAAAGGTCCTTATTTTTAATTTTTCGTAAATAACTCGTAAACCGTGGCTTATAGCAAAAAATGTTCTAGTACATAAGTAATCTACATAAAATTCTCTACAAAAAAGATATACGCATGTTTCCTCTGGGATCACTGTGTCATGAGATAAGAAAGCAAGAAGATGGACAATAAAGAAATAAACACGTTTGTTTAAGTATGTATAGCACATACAGGATGCTCGCGAGCATTCCAAAAGATTTTAATGTTCAATTCCTGACCATATTTAGAGTCTTTAATGTTCTGTAAAATTTCCTGGATTCGGCTTGGTTTCAGAGATAATCAAACTTTTTTTCGAAATAAGTTTTTCGACGTAACTCGTCATACAACTTCTTTTTGATTGCAATACTACCACAATGTGTTTTAATATTACCACACCTTTTGCCTGGCAATCAAAAAATGGGAATAGACTTGACGAAATAACCTGTCCCAAAAAAAAAATTTAAATAAATAATTTTAACAGATTGTTGTTATGATAAAAAGTACTGGAAATGTAAAAAAGTATTCAAAGAGTGTAAAAAAAAAGAGAAAAAAAAAATTTTTTTTTGGTGGTATTTCACATTAGGTCTCATAATATTTTTTGTTTGTTTTGATGTCTAGAATGAATAGTTAAAATCTTTTGACGATGATTATAAGAATATTTTAGATTTAGAAGATAATTAGGAATTTTATTTTTACAAATAAGTATACAGGGCGCGCCCGGGCGCGAGCATTCCAAAAGATTTTAAGTATGCATTCTAGATATCAAAATAAACAAAAATGATTATGACACCTAATGTCAAATACCACCAAAAAAAATATTTTTTTTCTCTTTTTTTACACTTTTTGAATACTTTTTAACATTTCCAGTACTTTTTATCATAACAACAATCTGTTAAAATGATTTATTTGAATATTTTTATTGGGACAGGTTATTTCGTCAAGTCTATTCCCATTTTTTGATTGCCAGGCAAAAGGTGTGGTAATATTAAAACACATTGTGGTAGCATTGCAATCAAAAAGAAGTTTTATGACGAGTTACGTCGAAAAACTTTTTTCAAAAAAAGGTTGATTATCTCTGAAACCAAGCCGAATCCAGGAAATTTTATATACATTAAAGACTCTAAATATGGTCAGGAATTCAACATTAAAATCTTTTGGAATGCTCGCGAGCATTCTGTATGTGCTATGCCTACTTAAACAAAAGTGTTTATTTCTTTATTGTCCATCTTCTTGCTTTCTTATCTCATGACACAGTGATCCCAGAGGAAACATGCGTATATCTTTTTTGTAGAGAATTTGATGTAGATTACTTATGTATTAGAACATTTTTTGCTATAAGCCACGGTTTACGAGTTATTTACGAAAAATTAAAAATAAGGACCTTTACACCCCCCCTCCCCCCCTTAGCTCCACCCCTAACCACCAGTACTTTTAGTATGTGGTTTAAAACACCATTTCCTACAATTATGCCAAAATTCGCTTATACACGAGTTTTTTCCTCTGAGATTCCTTCGTTTGGTGTACTAAATTGGGAACCCTACCCTGTACTTGCACAACCCCAGAACTAAACGGTATAGTCGAAGGCTCGAACAGGTTCCATAGGTTTTATTGACTTTTTGAATAGGCGTTAAATGAGTTGTCATTGCATCAGATAAGCACTAGTATAACATTAACTACCGCAATGCTAACTACAAGTAACTCTATTAATGACGCTGTTTTAGTTATTAAAAGTATACTATTGGCATATGCAGAACTCTATTACCCATTAAAATAATATTTTAATAAGTACATGTATTTTTTCAAAGAATATTTTAAAATCCTATCACATAATAACGTTACAATACAGGAAAAATAGGTATGAAAAAATTGCATCGCATTCTTGTACCGTAGGTACGCATTCCCTATAACTACCTACTTCAATATTTAGTACGGCGTAATTTTTGTAGTAAGCCAGTGTTTTTTTTCTTGTGACTAATCGCCACTAAAACTATTTTAGGTATCATACTCTTAAAACCATTCTAATGTCCTTCATACGATATTGTGCACGCTATGTTGATACGTTCCGAGGCATTTCGTTTCTTAATTAACGTAATTGGCATTTATAGACTGTTTTAGTGATATTTAAAGTTTACTATGTACTGTATTATACCCTGACTGACATCTAAGTGCTTGATCTTATATGGCATATAGACTTGTTATGACTTTATGAGTATACATATGTATCTACAAAATAAATTAAAAACATACGTGAATCAGAAGTTGCTTAAAAAGCAGGCATAGGTGTAATTCTTTTTGAGAATATTATTTTGAGTTTCGCCTTCACATTAAAGAGATTAACAATTTTGAAAATTTCGAGGAAAATTTGTATGTAAATCCGGGATATAAGGGCAAGGATATGAGGATTATGTTCTTACAAGGTCCCAAAATATTGATGTCAAGAAACCTCTAAGGTATTTTTAACTTATAGCGTTATAGCAGAATAGTATACACTCGCGGTCAAATAACTGATAAAATGTAACTTTTCATAGCATATACTGGTAGGTACGTCCAAATAGCTACAGGCTGGTAGAATATTTTTTATATTATTTTCATATGTTCCTGAATTGATCATCAAATTAAAATTTTGGGATTCCTTTTATCCTGTATAAAAAAATTTCTTATCCTGAAATTAACATTTTAAATTATTTTTTTAAACGTTTACGGTATCTTATATGAAAAATTACAGCTGACCCGTAATATTTAACCGAGAGTGTACCTACCTTATATTTATAGTTAGATAAACCTCTCTTGTAATGTTTTGTAAACACTGTCGATTACACCATGTTCCAATGAATGACGAGACATTATTGGAAATCCTAATTGACCATAAATCTGAACACGCCCTTAAGAATATTTTAATATAATTTGCTAGCGGCAGTATTGATTGATTTTGCTCGAATATTCTTGCCTTACTTTGTACTGATTTAGGGTCTCCACCTCGGATCATCATCAACTAACGACGGAAGCAAATCGATATAATATTTTCTTCGCACTTATAAACCACGCAAGCTAGACAGAGTTAGAGGTATGACATAATGGCAACAGTAATGTTGGTAGTTGTGTGGAGGGTAGTTACACTCAAGAGCAAAACTTTCGGGTCAGGTGCAATTTTTCAAATAAAATGCTGCAAGGATGCTGATTTGTAAGAATATTTACGGAATATGTAGAATCCGTTTTAACATCAAATTTTATTGGAATTTCTCTGTTCATCCTATCTAAAAAATATGTAATATTGTTGTCAGTTAACTACGTAGATAGAAGACCTTGTAATAAGAAGAAAACCCCCTTTTTTGGAGGGCCCTTTTCTTCTAAGATTTTGTCTTTTGAAATCGGACTAACGAAGATATTCCATTATTTTTGAATTTAATGTAAAGATTTTGCGGAGAGCCTAGGTCTCCATAAATAGGTCTGAGTACGCGCCGTGCTTGCGAGTCGCTTGCCGTGAACGCGTGTTCATAATAATTAGCAACAATTTCATGTTGATGACAAACAAGCCAACGGGCCGTCTGATAATATGCTGTAGCTGTAGCCTACGGAGACCTGTGATGTCAGTAATAGTGATATTTTATAACTGTCGCCCCTGTGATCATGGTGAAATAGGGGCCAAGACAATCCAACAATAATTTGGTGTTCAAATTTAATTCATGAATATTTCAAATCTGTGATAACTGTGTTTAACATCAGCATGTTTGTAGTATTTTCTATGAAAAAATTACACCTGAACCAAAATTTCTACTAGATTGTTTTATATATGCTACACTGTTGTAATGTTTGTCTTATCATTTAACTAGTGTGCAAAACGTGAATAAATCTTCTGAAAAACTATGTTATATGTACACATAGCGGATCACCTCCACTTTATTAACAAAAACATGCTGTTAAATCAATTCACTGAAACTTTAATATATACTCGTATGTTTAAACGCGTTATTTACAACTTCTTGATATAATACATTACAGGAGGGCCGGGTCGGTGCGAACCCGCCTAATTGGCAAGTTAAATGCCACGGGTTCATTACGACACAGCGTAATTAGGTGAAAATTAATGTTAGATTTAACGTTATTTATGAACATTAAAGGTCCAAAGGAAGCGGCTTTGATGCATTTAATTCAAAGTAATCTATATAGCAAAATACATTATTTGCGACTCGATTGTGAATAGCGCAACCGAGCACTATCTATTTCTTCATAATTATGGACAAAAAAATATTAAAAAAATGGAATTTGAAGAAGCTTTTCATATAATACTTTTTTAATAAGTACAAGACCATAAGCTGGAATATTTCTCACGTCACAATACACTTTGTATAAAAAAATACTATGGCGTGCAAATCGTAAAATATACAGGGTTACTTTTTCACCAGTACAAAAAATCAACATACGTAACAGTAGTCCAAGTTACAGAATACTAGCATTTTTTGTTGCTACCCCTTTAGAACAAAAAAAACTAAAATACCGATGTTTGAACTTATCCGCAAACCTAATAAGAAAATTGGACGCATTACGCATTATCAATGTACATAACTAGCAAAACACACGAACTGGCAACTGTTTGTTTACAACGTCATCGCACGTAGCATGGCGGCTTAGAAAAGCGGCGGTGATAATCAACTTATGATTATGACTTGGCAAAAAAATCTTACTTGATCCCAAATCTTCCTTCATTGCACTAAGGACAGAAACTTTCTTCATTGAGGCGTATTTAAACACTTGAAATCAACTTTATTGCACAATGATTGGAATAAAAAAAACATACCTAATTAATGGAGTCCATTTCTCATAAATCAAATCAAATCAAATCAATTTATTTGTCCAACATAGGTAAAAAAGATGTTACAAAAGTCATACTAATTAATTTATTCACATACTTAAGCAAGTGCTCAAAATGTTGGCCGTGGTTATCTGAACACACTCTTGCCCGTTTTTGAATGTTTCCTTCGATATTTCCCAACACAAGTCTGTAGTTCTCACTTTTAAGTTCATCAAATGCACTTATTATTAGATTTTTTAAGTCTTAAATTTTGGGCCTACCCTCACCCCACAAAAACAGTCACAGTCACAGTCACACAGGCTATAACACTGGCATTTTCCAGGCGGGGCACACTTTCTTCAGCGTATAGCCGCTGGGCTGCCACTGTATTTTCCCCCAATGAGAATATAACTACGAACCATTTCGTACGAGCAATTTCCGACTGAAGGTAGTACGATGCGGCGCGCGTGCACATACCTACGTCAACCGTGAGACTGACCGTGACCTAGTCACCGAGATTGAGGTAACTGCTATGTTGCCAACTCGTGCGCAGGTCGCTCACCCCTTTCCGCCGCCCTCTGCGTCCCGCACCCCGTTGACGTCTTATCATTAGTAAGCCCATTATTTAGCATTTGCATGAAGGATAAATTTTTTTTTTTAATACTTAGTGTTATTTATTTATCAACAAATAGAATGAATAACAAGTCTCAAATCCACAGCGCAGGCTTCGTCAAGTGGGAACAAAATATTAATAATAATAATTAAGCAGCACAAAACAAACAATAAAGCAATCCGCAACAGGCTTCGTCATAATCCCTTAAACTCAAAATCACAAACTACCGCTCCGAATCGTATCCGGCCCAAACGTTCCCATCACGCCTGCAGCGTTACCGCGCTGTATAGCTAACGAAATACGCTGCACCAGATACGACCCGGAGCGCGGATCACAGCCCCTGTCTCTAAGGCGGCGACCAACCTCCTTTATAAAATCCTTGAAGGAATAAATTAATAGGAAATAAATTAGGAAGGAATAAATTAGGAAGGATAAATTAATAATAAATGAAAAAAAATGACAATTTTATTTGATAAATGTGATCTATTATCGATACCAAATATCTGGGAAAATTTATTGTACCGGTGAAAAAGTAACCCTGTATAATAATGATTCTCATATTCAACTAAAATATTACGGCAAAACTGCGACTTATCAAGAAAATTCTCACTATATCAGTATATCTATAATTTTTCCCACGCATAAAAGTTAGATAAAGGTGGGATTTTGTTATCTAGATCTGTCAAATTGTAGGTTCGCTGTCGAACCTTCTTGAACCGATGGAGGAAACTGATTAGTGATTAACGTGCGAGGAAGCGTTGCTGTAAAAATGTCTATTTAATAGTTTTTTCTCAATCATGCAATGAAATGTTGTCATTTCATTGCATGTTTTTATTTTACTAACTGAGGCGAAACAGCAAGTAAAGGCATGACAGAGTGGTATGAAACAAGACAACGAAAAGAATTTTGACCCGCCCATTCAGATTTATTGATTGAGTTATTTTAGCTAGGCTTCTTAATATTAATATCTTACACTTTATAATCTGCCGTTACAAAGTTGTGCCCTGATATAAGTTGTTAACGTATCTGCCAATTAACTGACGTTTACATAAACCGAACTAAACTAATCTTAGAAAATAGATACAGGCCATAGCTTAGGTGCACACTAGTAAATATCCAGTTATCTCGGTTGTTGTCGCTTTTCAATTAAGTCCGGATTAAACTAGAATTGCCGGGTATACAAAATGTGTGACATTTTAAACGGAATCCGCCTTCATTTGGTTTCATTACATTTATTCAACTTGTGTGCCTTAAAACAAATTATACTATGTAATTTTTTTTGTCAGATTTATTTTCAAAATTACAATTTATACACATAAATTCAATCTAACTAATCAATTTAACTTAACTTATATCTAAGATTGGCCCTTGTGGCATTGTACAGTCGACAAAAGAGCGCCCTTTACAGGCCCCGCACACTAACAAGTTATCTCAGACGCACGACACACACTGCGAAGAAGTCCTGTGCTAGTGTGCGTGATAGTTCAAATTTAAGAGCTTGTATTTTCTACCTTATCATAATTATCATAAAATTTACTTTACAAAATAATACAGATTTTAGAAACATGTTCGCACTGTAAGACCATAATACATTGATTCAAGATTCAATTTCGCCTAAAGTCTAAAAAATATGTCGCCTTATTTTATAAAAGGTTATTGTCTAGTTTCACGTTATTTACAACTTTGTGTCATTAGTATTAAGGTTCAAAGTTAATTATATTTAATATCGTAGGCTACCATTCAAATTCTTTGACGCCAATTACCTTTACTTGAATGAGGTGGATATTTTATTAATCTACCCGCAATATATACCTATCGTTATAACAATATTGTGGGTAATGGGTATGGCATTAAATTTCATTTCATTGCTAACCGACCTTCGTTGCAAGCATTGTTCATTTAACTTTCTTGTTGCCTATTGATTTTGATTGTTTTGTATTAACATGGAGAATACGCGTATTTCGGATTGAAGCGGGCCGAAATTATTATTATATATTATTGTTCATAAACAGAACGTTTCGTTAAGTGAAATCGCACGAAGATGAATGATATCAGTAAGTAATAATCTTAGAGAGCTACTTATTAAAAGAAACGCATGGTTTTTGTGTGAATAAATAATTTCAATTAAAAATATAATCATTTACTTATTATTTATCTACTATATTGACACGTTTGACGTTCAATTAATTACGAAACATGTTAATCTTATACTAAATTTACTTTGCAGAGACCAACAGGCTGTGGGTTCGCCGGTTTGCTGAGACGGGAAATGTGAAATCAAAGCATTTCGGCCCGAATCCTGGAGCGTATACTGACGCGTCTATGCTTCATCAGGACGTTGTTGCGTCACATTCAAACGACCCGTTTCTCAGCACCCGTGTGACAGCAGCCAGGCATGATGTGACCTTGCAGACCGTGCGGAACCACTTAAGCGCGGCTGGATAAAGATGTCGAAGACCCGCGAAAAAAATTGCGCTGACAAGGGACCACATAGATAACAGACTGCAATTTGCAATGAAATATCTAGACTTTGATTGGTGTAATAACGTAGTGATATTTACCTACTGACGAAAAATCGTTTAAGTCGGATAAAGACGGCCGTAAAATTTTGTGGAGAAAAAAGGTGAGCGTTATTGTGAAAAAAACTTTTTACCTTGTACGGCTAGTGGTAGTTTGACTCTAGGGTATTGGGGCTGGATGTCATCGATGGGGCCCGGGGAGCTGGTGCAAGTTGGAAGTCGCAATAATAGTAAAATGTAACTTTATAAAATGCGACCCAGGTCGTGTTATGTTGTGACTAGTATCCAATTAGTTCAATTGATTACTTTATTTTTACTTTGATTTGTTAGATCAAGTGAACGTGGGCTAATTTTGTAACCGAAAATACAGATAGTTTGAATTAAAAAAAAAAACAATACAAAGATTGTCCTCATAAGTCTCATAACATTCAAAACAGTTGATTTCACTATAAAATATAAAACTGGTGACATAGCTAATGCATGTTTGTTATTTACATAACGTTTGTATGATTTACAATAAAATTGAAATAATCTAGCACTGCCTTATTATATTATCTCGCCAGATTACACGATAAGAAAATATAAATATTAAAACAATTTATTGAATTAGTCAACATTTTTGAATTTTTAATAGGTTTTTACTTACATTTTTTTACTTAACAGATATTTAAAATGCCTAATCATTCTGCCATAATATTTTGCCTAACATACAGGCAAAATATAGGTATATAAAATTGAACATCGTAAATCTAGATCTAATTAATGTTTTTGATTTGTATTATGTGATGTGTATCTGTATCTTTTTTCAATAGTGTAATTTTAGTTTCATGACGCATTGGTGTTCTGCTGTAATGTCATGTCACTTTTGTACATATTAATAAATAAATAAAACATTATTATTGTGTAAAATTGTATGACAAAATAGATTTTGATATGTTTCAAACGTTCCTGACATAACTTTAAATCATTTGATAGTCAACTAGTTAATGGGCAATCCAATGTGTTTAATGATGTTATTGCTGATGAAGTTAGTTACTAACTAACTGACAAAGCATGCTTATTCATTTGACCATTGATAAGCTCAAAAATATATATTTTTTAATTTTTTTAATTTTTATTTGATTTATTACTTTCCTACTTTTTCTATCATTTGCTGAGTGACGAATGTCGAACATCTCATATCCGGTAATTTCTCTTGGTGGCAAAGTTTTAATGTTTATTTTACTAAATATGCAATTACACACACACACCCTAACACACACGCACACACACATCGTACACCCCTATAAATGTTTAAAAATAAAATAGTCTAAGTTTAGTTAAATTGCTATTTTAATTGTAGTTATGGAAGAGCGGTGCCTCCTAGCACAGGTTATTTTGTAAATAACTTAAAAGGAGACACCGGCAACTATGAAATTTTATACTGATTGTTAAAGAATAAAGAATTTTGAATTTTGATTTTTTTTGAATTACAGCATTTTAAAATATTAAATGCTGTAATTTTATTGCTCTAGAATATGTTACGATTAGAAATTTACATATAAATACCAGTTTATGTAATTCTTTTTTTATAGGCTGTAGGTAGATAGATAATAAAAACATGTAACTTATTTATGTGAGGGGAATTAAGTATTTTATAATTAAGGCATTCTAATTAATGTTTCATACATGTGTATCAGTTTTTGTTTTAATTACCGAGTAAACAATATTTCAATTACCTTGCAGGTAACATATAAGCAAATGAATATAATGCTACTAATAATGTGTGAGAGTTTTAAATGTTACTTAGCATTAATTTATCAACTGTATGGAAACGGATTATATCGCGTATATTTATTAATTATTCATTACGTCATGACGTTTCGAACACTTTACAAGGTTGATCTACAGATGACTGATGCGATAAAATCCTTTTCCATTGTTTTATTTCATGTATTTTTCCTTGTCAATGCTTGGCAAATATAATATAGGTGTGTGCTAATGTTGTAGATGATCAACATCACATTTTACAGTAGGTATACTATAGGAGCGATTGCAAATACAATTATTAAAACAACAATTTAGGTATAGAAAAATGTTGCTCGATATAATTGTTATTTTGTTATATTATAATATTTCAAAGTATAATACCTAATAAACAAATTGTTTAATCAATTCGTGTTTTTATTCTGTAGATTTAATTAAAAAAACTATGCCAAACGTCCCCAGAATTGAACTAATACATAACATCCTCATAATATCATGATATTAACCCCTCGCAGACTATCTAAATTAATTGATGAACCTTGATATTTAAAATAAAAAGCTCAATGATGAAACAGGCCTACAAGGGATAAACAAAACCAACATATTTCTTGTTTATTATTACATACGTGCGGCTTATAATAAAAAAAACATTCTAAGTAGGTATACCTGTCCTACAGTTCCTTATTTAACTTGGGTGTAAATATAAAACAATATTATTATTATTAGTTATAGTTTATAAAAAAAATCAAAAGTTAGTATCCTGCAAGTAATTTTTTTAAATACGATAAACTTCACCGTAGAAGGCGTCTTTTCTGCAAATGGGGAAAGTATATTTATGTGTATATCATTAAAAAAAATAGTAGGTAACAATCACATCTTAGCATATAACTATTGAAACATTGGGGAAGCATTGTAGGTATGCCCAGTAAAGTGCCTCGTCTACAAAGACGTCGAGTTGGTAAGTAAGCCTAACATCATCTTTTGATAACATTGAAGTTGCTTGTCTGAACACGTTAACATGCTACTTATACGTTAAACCTATCATAATTATCGAAATCTACGCTGTAAAGTGTAATCCATATTTAAACCATGAGCAGCATACAAATCATGCAATTCTACTAATATTCGAAATATGAACAATCTACCCGCTTCCAGCTGTTTAAGAAACGGGTTTCTTGTTTCTTATTAGTCAAATGATTCTACCGACTTGTTATAGTTGATATTATTCAATTTCTAAAAACATGAAAAAATAATCAAGTGCGCCATAACGTCGGATTTGAACCCAGATCATTGGGTTAAGAGCCAGCGTTAGACCAACCGCGCCACCGCAGCGTCGATTTAACGGGCAAAAATTGTGAACTCATCCCTCGCGTAGCTAGACTACTTAGTTTGAAATTATAGATAACACACACATACGCGGCAGCATGAGCGTTCGTTGCATGCGAGTTTCTATGTGTGTATCGCGCATCCGTGAGAAGATGCTTGCACTTGTGAGCTGTAAAGGAGACTTTTTTGTCGACTGTACATAGAATGCTGGCGGCATTTCCTCGCTGTATCGCTAAACTGTGTATGTATGTAATTATGTATGTAAATTTGATTTCTGGATATTTCGGCACGTACAAATGCCATCTTCACCAAAAAACATAAAATTTACATATTAAATACTACATATGTAAACAACACCAAAAGTGTGTGCCAGTAGTAGGAAGTGATCTGGCTGGTCAGAGTAGCGAATTCCAGTTCCGTAGACTGTCCTACTGTCCTGATTCAGACCACATCTCATCAGTCCTTGCCTCATCTAATTATACATCACCGGAGGCATCTTTGAGAAAGCACATTTATTCAAACATTTGCAATTTCATGTCCTTACTCTGCATAATACGATTCACTTTGCTTTGAATATAAGTATAAATTAGATAGTAGTTCTTATAAATACAGATATGTTTAGTAAATATCTTTTATTACGTGGCGACGTAAAAGCTTATTGAAATGATATGTTGTTCAAACTCGGTTTACTTATTCGGAGTATTTAAATTGATGAGTAACTTATCTACTGAGATTTGGCTTGTTAAGTAGATTACAGAGTAGTTTTTTCCTCGGATATTTATTAGCAAATTATCAGGGAAATACTACACCTATACGAGTACGAGGCCTATAAGAGTTATATGTCTACATTTCCAGGTATGACTGGATTACCCCTACATTATTGCCTAGATTTTGAGTGAGGTAATTAGCCTACATACATGTATTATATTTATTATATTTATTTCTGTAATTAAATTGAATAAATTCACTCTAACTGGATTAAGAATAATCAACGGTATGCTCATTATAATTATTATTGATTTTAACTGCACTCATCATTATAATATATCAACTTTGCAATAATCAATGGTATGCTTATTACAATTATTATTGATTTTTACTGCACTCATCATTATAATATATCAACTTTGATGACGCCATGCGCTCTAGTTAAACTTAAGTTTTAATAGCACCGATCGATTACACACTTTACACAGTTATAAACGGCCCCTCCACTAATTTAATCAATCCATTAACTCACCGGCTTTGATTAAGTGCTTTCATCATTCAATCATTAATTCAACTTTCGCTGCTATCTCTAGTATAAATCCATTGCGAATCAAAACTTACGGGGACAACATTTACCAGGTGTTTATCGATAAAATCCCAATAAATCAGTTTCCTCGCTGTTTGATTAATCTCGTTAACAATTTACACAGTCTTGTTAAAAGTGGATCAGGATGCTTAGCCAAGTTGCCAATCGCTAACGCTTAGTAGCGTGTCGTAGTTTTTCCTCTCTGTCACTCTTTCATATTAGTGCTACAAGTCTTTGTAGCACTAATGTTAGCTGGCTTTCGTTTATGATCGACGATTAAGCGTTAGCGATTGCCAACTTCTCTTAGCACCCAGTAGATCAATATTAACCCTTAGTCTGTGTTTGCTATGGATCAGTACAATGGATTATGAATTAATTTGAGTTCAATAACCATTACGAGTACCTATACGGATTCTTATCAAACATAGACGAAGGGTTAAGTGAATTAAGAACTATTTTTTATAGTTGAAGTCGACTTATTTCGGCAACTTAGAGCTATAATGGTTTAGAAACACGGCAGCTACCCGTATTGAAATAAAATAAAATTATGAAATGTATGTGTTAACAAAAACGAAGTGTAGCATATTGGAAGAAGAAACTTCAAATACGGTGTCAATAAAATATTATGATGTTTATTTATTACTGCAGTTATACCTTAGGAAGAATGTTCTAGTGATTTAAAATATTTGCTATTTCAATTCTAATAAATAGACTTATGAAATCATAGTTATGGGAATGTGAATGAAAGTGTGCCGCGGTGTGAGAAACCTATAAATTTCCAGTCATGTCCTGTCAGTATACGAGTTTTGTACCAACGCTGAGGACTATACGACTAGTAAATCAAATATGACGTCTGTCGTATTCATCAAAATGGGTCATAGAGTCATATGGGCTAAACATACACAGTAGGTAAGTGTATACAATCACATATAAGTAAGTTTACCCCACGTGACTCTACAGAGAGATGAGTTCGCGTGTTTCCTGTGGGCGTTGCAAAAGCTAACGCTACGAAAGCTTAATTTTTGATTGATCTTGCAATCCACGGAAACGGCATTTCTTCTTTGATATTTCCCTATGCTTAAATCATAAAATACGCCAAAGCTATTAACAGTGATAAATTATACCACAGAAAAGAGGATTTTTGTTATGATCAACTTGTATGACCCATAATTATTTCGATTTAATTTATTGATTTTTTAGACAATATTTAATCCGTACTTAACAAGAAATAGTAGGTAAGTGATGTTTTTTTTAGATAATTACTGTATTACAAATTACCGTAGGTACGGGTTGTTGGGTTCAATATTGCCGACTTCTCAATTTTTTATTCATAAATACGCAAATAACTGCCCTAATGCTAAATAATGTAAATTAAAAACCGTCTGTATCATTCTATAATCGTTTTTACCGGCTAAGGTATCGGATTTGAATCTTAATCCTGGTTTCATAATTATATTTTCACCCTTAGGTACCTACCTATATTTGTCATAAATATATATGCATTAAATTTGCATGATAGAACAATTCAATACAACCAATATTCTAAAATGTTATTTTCCATAATATTAACAGCCGTTTGCCATAAAAACCGTTGTCTCTTAGTTTAATTGGCAATACCTAGCCGACCGAGATTCACTCCATAATACTTATTTTCCCTAAGATGAAACCAAGCTATTGAAATGGATTATTCGTCACGCAAATCCTTACCTCCCCTACCTACACAAACCTAAATCAATAAAATATACAATAATTTGCGAGGTCGATCATGTTTATAGTTAGATACAAGAATTGCTCATAGGTAGAAATGCCATTTTAAACCAATATAAATACAAACAAAACCTATGGATAAATTATCATATTTTGTTTATTTTGTTTCATAATAAATTAGTAACACTTTGATTTTAAGGTATTCGATATAAATAAAGTAACACTTTTTAATACATTTATTCAATTTCTACTCTAACAATTATTGTCCTAAAGACGATGTCGAAACGACAAAAGATGAGATGTACCTGTACCTACAGCTGTCATCATTTTCTCACTGTTATTGGCATTGGCAGACTTTTTTTATGGAAGTCTACAGGTTTAAAAATATTTTTTAACACGAAGAGAAATCGTATGATGTAGAATATAAAGTGTATTACAACAACTAAAAATTCATTTTAAAACTCAGGGGCATAAATAGCGACTATGTAGCAATTTGCTACTGCAATAAGATTAATTTCCTTGATCTGATAGCTTCCCTATAATTATTCCAATTATTTGCGTTTACACCAACTTGCGTAACGTTAGGAAAGTGTGATAAGCGATTGAATTTATTCGATATTCTAGTACTTTTCGACTAAGCAGTAAAGTAATCCCACTTTATGGAAACCATATTTTATCAAAATACAGTGTGTGTGGCCTACAACCGGGGTGAAAATTGAAACGGTGATAACAATCATTTCCACATTTTGTAATTAAAAAAAAAACTTTTTTTGTAATTTTTGGTTCATGTATTTTCATTATTATGGGTCCATTTACTTGAATTAAAAGTTATCAATAACTTATAATTTTTTAATCATTGAAAAATATACAATAAAAAAACCGTAACAAATTAGCGTAAAAATAAAAACAAAATTATTGTTATGACTTCGTACCTGGTATACTATCAAGATGTCTTGTGACTGACAAGCTACGACATCGTGATGCCAAGATCCAGTATTAAAGATCCATAGCTTTGAATGACAATATCTCTGAACTTAACCACTTTGAAACACCGGGACCTTTACAGGATTATTGCCGATAGTCTAAGGAGCCACTCATTTTTCTCCCGTGTTAAAGGCCACACACTGTATAAGAGTTATGATTCCAATTAAATTGGGAATTAATGGCAGATTGAAATACGCACATGTCATTACAGTTATTTTATATTTCTCCAAGTTAAATGTATTAAAAATAAATCCTTGTAGTTAGAAGACAAGTAGTATTAACATAATTTTCTATGTAGGTAATAATTTGTAGCCGTAGTTCCCACAGAAAACTTACCTAAATTCCAGTCATATTAGTATTCATTTGGCAGTACATATAAGCTTAACGTATTAGTTGAAATGGATTCATAAATTAAACCGTGGAAACGGAGTATATCGCGTAAATTAACTTTGTAATTATCTACATATGCAGTCGTTTCGAACACTTCACAGGGTTCGCCATCTACCGGCTGACTGATCCGACTTTGACTTTAGTTGAATGGGGTCTAAGTTGTGTATTAAGTACCTACCTACCTATTAATAAAATAACTAACCCATTTATTTCACAGCACTTTAATGCACAATCTGCCGCTGGTCACACTTTCTACGATGTGACGACTAGGCCTATACATTAAATTGCGTGTTTCAGAATTGAAGAAAATGTGTCTAGTGAATTTTATGCTAAGTTTTTGTCGAGACTGTCTCGTAAATCTTTAACATGGAATGCTAACTGTCAATGTGACTGGAACTGACTTGAAATTGTTTCACTTAGTTTAAGCCTACACTTGTTACTTCAGCTTTAACAATTTACGCGTACACTAATGATGTTGGCCTGCACTTAAAAATATTATTATTAATTGCGTTACAATAATTGACTTTGTTTGATAAAACGAAATAAACTGCATATTTATTATTTATAAATAACAGCTGTTAATAAGTAAATGTGAAACAATATGTGGCAACATGATTGTGTGGTAAACTGATAAATATGTTGTATCCCAAACTAACACGTGGACAATACTTTATAACAGCGGCTAGCCGTAAATCCACCACATATGACATCCACAGAGATCGTGTTAAAGAATATAAAAAGATATAATTGACAAAAAAGTGACGATTGATGCAAAAAAGCGAGTCCGTCCCACAATTAGTCCGGTATTCTTCGGCGGGCACCTGACTCGGCTGACCCACATTCCCCGCAGATTTATAGTAGCGCTTCGTACGCAGCGCAGGGCTACCGTTCCGAGAAAATACTAGCACATTCCTTTTCGATATAGCTTGAAATGCGAACCATAAGAACATAATAAATGATAGAAATTGGCGTTATAATTATCAGATACCGTTTTTTTTCTAATCGTATCTATCACCTATTTTGTATCACTAAGTGTCCGTTTTTGATTTAATGTTTTGCTTTATTTGTTGTTACTTAACATTACTGAGGTAGGTATTCATTTATTTAGACATATATTTTTTATAATTAAAGTTTATTCGCATACAAATATTTTGTCGTGATGGATGTTATTACAAAATTAAATACAAATCCAATAATGGCATTGATTATAAATATTAATACCTACTATGCAATATGTAGGTAGGTAGTACATAGTATAGTAGTAGTTGTCATGTTATTGTGTTGTGATGTTATCTTACACAAATCCACCATTTTCTACAAAAAGCTCAATAAATAAGGCTTGTGTATTAAGTACTAGGGGCGATATGTATATTATATGATGCGCACATATTTAAGTAAAAGCCCGTATGGGAATTTTAAATCTGGAACATAGTATGCGGGGTCAACAGACTACGGAAGCCAGTAAAATATGTAAAAATCTATATACAAAATGTCAGTATGGTATACAATTTATTTCTCGTTGTGTACTTACACCAAGTGATAACCCTACATGATACATTCGTTCGTACCTATTGGTCCCAGTTCACGTGAGCCCAATGCGCTTGCGTTGAAGAGATATCACTTCCTATCCAGTGATTTATTCGCAAAATCGCTGTTATTGCCTACACGCAGCCTACGGTTATTAATCGTGCCATGTCGTCTCGTATAACGGCTTCTGAGACTGTTAAAACTATTATTATATTACGTAAATCGCTGAAGTAGGGTCTGCAGACTTAATGACCAATCATTATCATTATACATATAAGAAAGTGTGTACATATTTTGAAATACCTCAGTAGTGTAACTTTAACTTATTTTTTAAACTCACGCCACTCATGGCGTGGTATATTTTTATTGTAGTTCTTGTTCATGTAGCATCGTAGCATGTGGTTGGTTCTCTAAATTATCATCAAAAGAATATCACTTCCCAACCGAAAGATCAGTTGCCAACTATAAAGTTTCGCAAATGTATTTTTTCGCCTTGTTATAATAATCCAACCTAACATATACCGTTTTCCAGTAGAATCCGAAAAAAATGTAAACAAATGTGGCTGAGTTTCAATTGAATTTGTTGTCATTGACTCATATCGTGAAACAAGTTCGTTCGTAGATTTATTTTTACGTTAATACTAAAAATTATCAATAGGTTTAAAGTTTTGAATTAGTCATAAGAACATTGTGTTCTGAATGTACCTGATTATGAAAAAATACAAGTTTTTATTTTGTGTAATTTTTTTCGGATTTGCTGGTGCTATAATATGATTATGCATGACTGGCAAATGAAATAATGAAAGTTGCAAATAATAATTTAGTACCTAAATGTTGGTATGTCTAGTGAAAAATCGGCCATAAGTTGATTAGCAAATGATATTCTTCAAAAATTGTCAGATATCACAGGATTCCGATACCTTGTGATTAGTGCAGACCACATTATATATTATATCGCTGGCCAGTATAGTATATCATTAAATCGACACTTACCAAGTAAACTATATCCTAGTTGATTATCTGCGACAACTTGTGCAATTTCCCC
This sequence comes from Thaumatotibia leucotreta, assembly GCA_025490895.1. Classification (NCBI taxonomy): domain Eukaryota; kingdom Metazoa; phylum Arthropoda; class Insecta; order Lepidoptera; family Tortricidae; genus Thaumatotibia; species Thaumatotibia leucotreta. Next base: position 31,728 of record JALPQI010012190.1, read on the forward strand.
TTTTAGCTATTGGACAGCACTCTGATAGCTAAGGAGCTTTATTAGTATTATCGGCCTTCCTTATATGCTTTGGACTAGTAATAAAATTATTGTAAGCTGAATCAGTAGAGCAGAGCTAGTGCTAATTCAATTTATTAAGCGGAATTCAGATAGATTAAATAGTTATACTAGTTAAATTTATAGCGACGTATTTTCATAAATCGTTCTTAACAATTTTAAAACCCTTCTACATCTATTTACGTAGGTATGTAAAAACATGATTCCTAGCTATTCATTTCACTGCCCATTTAGTATCACGTTCTGATTAAAGTAACAAATGTAGAAAATAATTACAAATGAAAAAAATATGTTTTTACTACGGGGCTGATCGTTTACCAACTCTTCATACAAAACAAAAAAAAATTTGCTATATGATTGAAAACAAAATGTTAAGAGTTTCTTAATCAGAACACTATACAGGATGCGCCTTTAAACGGATCGCCAGCATTTTTATCAATCCAAATGGTATATTATGAATAACGTAATACTATATATTTTGAGTCTGTATCTATTTGTACAGTAGGTACCTAAAACAAATCCTTTGGCAATGAACCCAGCACTTTTCGCATGTAGGTGTTACTACATCATTATTCTAATCATTGCTGAAGCGGAAATGACATGCGCCAAAGATTTTTGTTTTGAACCTCATTTAATGTTACGCTTGCCATCATTAACAGTGATTAGAATTAAGATTATTCTTTTGAAATAAGTATTTCAAACAAAAAGTGTCTTTGGCGGACTTGAGATACTGTTAACAACTGTCTTAAGGAACAGGGTATGGCAATCGAAATAATTATTGCTTATTTTTTTATTGAAAGCCGTCTATATCAGTGTCTGTGACAGTGTGACAGACCTGTGTCAGTTGTCGTGAGCATTGCAGATATTTTAAAATAATTAAAAAATATTATGTGAGCTAATGTCAAATGCCAATACAGGGTTATTTTTTCACCGGTACAATAAATTTTCCCACATATTTGGTATCGATAATAGATTACATTTATCAAATAAAATTGACATTTTTTTTTCATTTATTATTAATTTATCCTTCATGCAAATGCAAAATAATGGGCCTACTAATGATAAGACGTCAACGAGGTGCGGGACGCAGAGGGCGGCGGAAAGGGGTGAGCGACCTGTGCACGAGTTGGCAACATAGCAGTTACCTCAATCTCGGTGACTAGGTCAGGGACGGTCAGTGTCACGTTGACGTAGGTATGTGCGCACGCGCCGCATCGTACTACCTTCAGTCGGAAATTGCTCGTACGAAATGGTTCGTAGTTATTTTCTCATTGGGGAAAATGCAGTGGCAGCCCAGCGGCTATACGCTGAAGAAAGTGTGCCCCGCCTGGAAAATGCCAGTGTTATAGCTATGGCCAGCCAGGTCAACAGATTTGACCCCGTGTGACTGTTTTTGTGGGGTGAGGGTAGGTCCAAAATTTAAAAGACTTAAAAAATCTAATAATAAGTGCATTTGATGAACTTAAAAGTGAGAACTACAGACTTGTGTTGGGAAATATCGAAGGAAACATTCAAAAACGGGCAAGAGTGTGTTTAGATAACCACGGCCAACATTTTGAACACTTGCTTAAGTATGTGAATTAATTAATTAGTATGAGAAATGGACTCCATTAATCAGGTATTTTTTTTTTATTCCAATCATTGTGCATAAAGTTGATTTCAAGTGTTTAAATACGCCTCAATGAAGAAAGTTTCTGTCCTTAGTGCAAGTATGAAGGAAGATTTGGGATCAAGTAAATTTTTTTTGCCAAGTCATAATCATAAGTTAATTATCATTGCCGCTTTTCTAAGCCGCCATGCCACGTGCGATGACGTTGTAAACAAACAGTTGCCAGTTCGTGTGTTTTGCTAGTTATTTACATTGATAATGCGTAATGCGTCCAATTTTCTTATTAGGTTTGCGGATAAGTTCAAACATCGGTATTTTAGTTTTTTTGTTCTAAAGGGGTAGTAACAAAAAATGTTAGTATTCTGTAACTTTGACTACTATTACGTATGTTGATTTATTGTACTGGTGAAAAAATAACCCTGTATAAAAAGGCGGCGAATACAAATTTTATATCGGAAGTCAGTTGCGAAGAGTTCATCGCGCCAACACTGACTTGCCGCATAATTTGCCGCGTTTTTTACTGACAGAGATTGTTGCACGATGTTTATATATCAGCGGTTTAGTAAAAGAGTCCTACTTTGTCCCTTGCCATAAGAGCGCTTAGATATTGAAATCGTATAAAGGTACAAACCTATTCCGTCCTCATGGTAAACGACAAAGTGCGACGTTTTTACTAATTTCGACGCGCAAGTCAGGGGTCAATATATGTAGGCACCTTCTGGGCAAACTCATTCCATCGCGTCTCTGTCCTTGGCTAGTCTGTGGCCATGAGTAAGCCCATTTAAAAAAAAATTAGTCATAGATTTTAGTCAACTAAAATCAGTGTCATGTCGCTGGCTTTGCTTCTATGTGACTCATTTGTTACTCTTAAGTAATAACAGATCTTGATAATGTGAACACCATGTGTTTATGGGGGTAGCTACGATTTTCGCGGCTGAAGAATGTGACGCGGCCTTCACGATGATTTACACAGCAGTAAACTATGGTGACATGGTATAAGGCGGGCAGGTGGGCGGATACGACGATAATTTGCTTTGCTTGCGTTATCCGGTAATGGATCCCGGAGATACTGATCTGCCCCTATTTTGCATGCACCATTTGCGATTTGATTTTCTTAATGTCTCTCTTGCACATGTGTCTGTGATAGATACATACTTGCCCCCTTATTTAAAAACATCTTCTAAATAAACAAGCCGATAAGTATCGTTAGTTTCTTTTCAGTGACTGTAAGACGGAGAGGGACAATAGTACATTGTGCATCTAGGGAGGTAAGTACGGTATTACAAACGAGAGCTTTTTAATGACTCGAGTTAGTATTCTGCTTATCGACCGTGATGCATACAATGTTTTTCATCACACTCGCGAACAAAAAAAATTGTTTTAAGACAAAATATTATTGAATGTCGCACTAACATTTCTATTACACCCTGGGGAATATCACTTTTCTGGAATATCACTTTTCTATTAGTCCCGCGTTGCATGCAAGCAATGTCGTGCTTGGAAAGCAAGTGTGATGAAAACTATAATTATCGACTTTGCTATCTTAGGAGACGTTGATGAATAAGTAGGTACGAGAATACGGGTTCAGTAATGCGTCTGACCTATTGTTCCTACTTGGTAAAGAGTTTAATATCAAGTTTGGCTTGGCAAATCACACCTAAGCCCAATGGAGCCCTATAACATTATCCATGATATTTGAAACACGAGACGCAACTTATGAAAGCTACTAAAGCAGCCATTATAAAACGCAATCCAATAGAAAATTTCATAAGAAAATAAATAGCTTTGAAGTCTATTCTGAAATGGAAGTACTGTCCAAAAATTACTTGATGCAACATTGTACAGTAAACGGTCATAAGTAACGCACGTCGGTTCTTGGGAAAGAGACTCAGCTTCGTAGAGCGTTGTCCTTCTTTAACGTATTGACATTTATGCAGTAGTATTTGTCTCTTTCCCAATAACCCATGTGCATTACTTATGGTCGTTTACTGTACCTACCAGGGTCGCGTTTTATATAGTTACAATATACAATTTCGCTGTTTGCCTCTCTAACGCACGCACATATTGGCTAGAAAGACGAGGTTGTAACTTTATAAAACGCGACCCTGAATGTAACATGCATTAGTACGAGTACACTTTTATACTCTTTAGTACCTTTTACTTGAAAACAACATTGCACCCGAAAATAACTATTCCTATATCGGTATTCAATAACAAAACGACGTATGTTCGCTGAAACTCCACATAAACATACGATATTCTCGATCAAGCTTAACACTATTAGCATACAAAGTCTACGGTCGTGACGAAAAAAGAGGGGGAAAAAAGGCACTTTGTTAGAAACCTCTCGTTCGGTGGCAAATATATGCAAGATCATATCAAGCTAAAGGCTTGGGTAGATTTTAGTTCTCTCGTGATGATATTTTATTGATATTTGTTAATGTTTAGTTAAATGTCTGTTGCGTTAGCTACTGAAGTTAAAATACAATAATACATACTACCTGATAAAATGATTTATTGGCGCTTAGATTAAATGTAGCTGCACGAATTTGAAAATCGGCTTTTAGTTTTAACTACGAATTTTTATTATAGTTGGAAAATGTAACGTAATTTAATAACTAGTATTTACGGGTTTTACCTGTACAATTGTACATCAATGTAACAAATTTTACGTTTGTAATATACTGTGTATTGTATAACAAATGACATTTCATTAATGACAGCGAAGAGACTCGGATCCCATAGTCAAACTGTGTAAACCGTTTTGTTGGACAAATGTTATAAATAAAATATACAATTGTACATTTTGATATAATAAATAAATAAAAATAAAAAACAATGTATTGTTTCATTTTTCGTGTGTACGTAGTGTACATACCTATTCCTGAGGATTGTCTGTATTCATTTAAAATATCTACTCGGTACATTGGTAGTAATAGTGAACACAAGAACTTAAGCGAATAGTTTCATGTCTATGTTATTTAAAATGCGTTGTTGAAACTAATCACCTTATTCATAAACGTCTCCTAGCTTAGTAAACCGATAAGTATCCTTTGTTACGTCTTAGAGAAATAAGTAGGTTCGAGTATGAATAAGTAGGGTGGTCACTGATGTATGAAGAAAAAAAAAAGTATTTGTTTTTTACTGGGCACAGTTGTAAATAGTTCCGTAATTAGGTCGATAAAGAGTGTGCAAAATGATTTGGCCATCGGATACAGGTTGATATCTTTTTTTTTAACTTTTTGTTGCAACATGACCGATGTTTGAGTATTGTGTTTACCTGAAAATAGCTTTTCTAAAGTTACGAAGCCAAAAGAGGCGAATAAAAGTTCGAAGATAATAAAAAAAAAATATCCACGGGCATTTTAGGGAAATTTCTACTCAAATCCGGAGGCATCAAAACTTAAGAAAATAATAAAAATAAGAGTGATAATCAAACATTTGTTTTGTAACTGTGCCCTCCAGATTTTTTTTTTTAATGACCCCCTATTAATAAGACCGAAAGGAACAAACGATTCTAATCGGCTGTCTATGTTACGAGACGTTTATAAGTAAGATTATTTTTTAAATATGAGATACAAAGTCAGAGGTTAAAATATTATTTGCAATATTACACTGGCAGTTCATTGAATTCATTGAAAAGTCAAGTATGTTATCAGCATGATTTAGTGCTTCGTTTGAAATATTTACAGTGACACTGTGAGAATGTCATTTGGCATTTTACTCTTAAACAAATATCACAGATCACAGTAAGTATATCACGAGCAAATGGATAATCATATTTTTAAATAAATATTCACAAATAACTTGACGAGGGTTGTTATAGGCCATAATAAGTAGGTGCATTTAAATAATTTTTAATTAGAATTACAATTTTAAAAAATCCATACAAAGTAATTAGGCTCGCGATCGATCGACTCGTTCGAGTCCTGCAATACACTATAGTTAACCTTTTGTTGACGTGTAATTCTAGAAAAGCGGATGACTAAACTGACATAACAATGTTAACAGCTATGTATATTGCTGCTATGAACATCTTAAAAAATACTGTTGGGTCATTATTAAGTGTAACTTAAAAAAACTCCTATTTTATGAATTACATTATTGAATCTTATAGCTGTTTTCATTTATCGCCAGTATTAGATTATTACTTAACAAAATTATTACTTTACTTAGCAAACACGCATTGGTGTGTAATAATATATCATATGAATAGTTCGTTATCGTATAAATCATAAACGAATGTGTCCGTGCGAAAACCATTCCGTTTTCAAATTCGAGTACCGTTTTTAATTAAACGCAGTGCTGCTCGTGTCGGTATACGTTATCACGGCGAGCGGCCTGTGCTCAATGCTCATACAAACAGCGCTACTATATTTTGTGTATGTATTTAGATAGGGTGGTAGGTACAAGAACAATCAATTCATCCCTTGCCTCAAATCATGTATTAAAACGGTTTCAACAAAAATGATTTTGGACGGGTATCTGTGTAGGTTTTTTAATGGTATTGATTGTTCTTATGAATTTAACAAAAAGAAAAGCGTTTTTTCGTTCATGAAATGATTTCATAATATCATTGTAAGTATCTTAAAATCGACACACTTTTGTTGTGCTATTAAGGATTAGAAGAGTTAAATTTTCTTGTGTGAGTACCTACTTTGGAAGTGTTAAGTGAAATTATTAACTATAACATTTTGTACCGTTTACCTTCGCATAATATTCACCTGTAAATATTTTTAATAATGCCTAGTATAAAGTAGCGGGCCGATAAGTTTGAGTGTAGTGTGGCAGCCTTCGTCGCCAAACTTTATCTTTTAACCGGTGAGGCAAATTGCCAGCTCCCTTGAACTGTTCTCGGAAGCCTAAAATATACCGTTTAAATATTAACTTTAGATTGGACGAGATACTTGATCGATAACATTTTTATAACACTTTGGGGAAATTGAACCGTAATGGAAACGATATTTTAATTAATTTCGTTTTTAACATAAGGAGAAAAAGCGTTTTTATTCTGTGCAACAATGTTCAGTGCTTGAGCTACCAGTTTTTAAGAAATTGCTTGTAATATTTTTATTACATTCATCTCCTTACTCGTAATATGTCATGTTTTTATTCGTTTTTATTATTCGCTGTCAAGCAAATGTTTGGTAGATTGATTTTAGCGATATTACCTACCAACCGCGCTTGTTGCGGTCAAACATGGACACATTTTGACCCTCGGTAAAATCTATCAATGGTCAGATCTCACTGACATCTAACAGATTTAACTTTCTAAATGCTACAATACGTGGAACAAAATGTTCAAGTTTTAAAAACAGTACTCATCCTATCCTTTCTCGTTTTAATTAATCAGATAAAACTTATTCTTTTCCAGAATTGGACTAAACGGTCGTACGTTGACGTGGCATATTAAAACGTAAGTGGCCAGACAGCCGGTTACCTTTTGACATGCAATTTTCGGGCGCTCATTTATCAAGTTTGCTGCTACACTCCCTGGTTTATCGATGTCGACATTTCGTTAAGTTAGGAGGTTACATTTTTGCTAAAAAAACTTGCGATTGCGCAATGTGACTAAAGTTAATATCATATTTTTATTGAGTGAGGCTTACTAGGCGTTCAATTCATCAAACTCATCCGTCTAGGGGACTACCTTAATATCAATGTTTGCTAGTCTGCAGTAGTATGTATGCAGGTCGTATGTTATTTAGCCATCATGGAGTTATAAAATACAACCGCAGCTGAATGTCAAAGAGTAAATATTAACAAATTACCTGTCATTTGGGTCATGTTATCTTATAAGGTCACAGTGAAGTGGTTATTTTAATAGGTTTATCTACGCACATATCAGTAGTGTTCTAAAATGCGTTCAATTACTATAGGAAATTATCAGCATGCATATTACAATACAGCAGTTTAAATTTGGGACAGCTGTCAAATCTTAAGTGCGTCACTATTATAGTATCCACAGATATCAAGAATATCGATATCACATGTCAAATCAGTACGTCTTCTCCCAATATAAACCGCATGGCATTCGATCTCGAGTAATATCAGAATAGGAACTTCATTTGACTGTTTACGATTTAAAAAAAAACAAGCGACTCAAAGGAGGACATATTTGCCGCTATTTTGTTTGTTGATATTTTGCTGTTCTGAAAATATAATTGTGAAAAAGCATAAATAAATAATAAATAATAATAAACAAGATTAAATAAATAAAAATAAATAAATAATTAAATCAGATATTGGCGTAGGTAGAAAGATACGAGTATACTACAAGTAGAATTTGTAAATATGTAAGTAAACATTTTAAAGTACTAATTTATGTGTTTAAGTAGCGTATGTAACCATACATAATTAGGCATTATGTACGGTTGCATAAACTACTATATTGTTACCATTGTAACCCATTTCTCACAAACAATAAATATTATGATTATGATTATTGCTTTTTTATATCAAAAACATATAAGCTTGTTATGTTACTTTTTTTGGCAATACAATGAAAGCATCGATATCGATATTCACCTGGTCACTAGCCATCCATCAGAACCCAACGAAGATCAAAACAATTAATCTTTTACTTACAAGTCTGACCCTTAGCAGGGATGGCCAAGTTAATCAATTTGCACATACTGCCTTGTTATATTTAAAATAAAACAAAACGAGTTGAAGTTTAATAAAAACATGCATAATATTCTACCAAGCCATTAAATATAGATTAAAGCGAGGGAAACCTATTATTTGCACTAAAATAATACGACTATAAAAATGAGATCAAAATATTCTCAGGACAAAGAGCTAATTTGGTAGGTAGTTGGTTATTAAACTTTTTTTACAAACTCATTTACTCTTTCATTATATACGTCCAATATTACTTGTGCTTGATGTAGGTACTTACTTACGTTTACCTTGTATTTAGTATTAAGTATTCAAATATAGAGCATTAACCTCTAAACATGTAAACAAATTTTCATTTTAACATAATAGTACGGTCAAATCGTATATTAAACTCGCAAAACATGTAGTAAAGCTGCATTTTTGGTATGTTATTTAGACACCATAGGGCATTGTAAAACCACATTTTGCAAGCAAAAAAAAGTTGTGCTAGCTGCGTTATACGGGAAAAACTGTGAAATTTACTGTCTATATTTAGTTTTTGATTTTTATAAAAAAATCCTCACGTTTTTTGACAATATATCAGGTAACTTTTTAAGATGAATGAATTTGTAACAAGATCAGATAACATGCAATTACCGTAGGTCTTATAGTTTCAGAGATTCGAGACTTCAAATAGTACCCTGTTTTGTGAACTAGATAAAATGTTGAGTTTTGCTAACGTTTTTGGTTTAATATCGCCTTACCTAATTATGCCACGAAAAACATGAAATAATTATCTTATAGCGCAATTAATATTCTTTCATTTAAGGGTAAAATCAGGTGAGTAAACTTTGTAATTGAAACTAAAAACGCGAAA
>JALPQI010012191.1:0-38811 GCA_025490895.1 Thaumatotibia leucotreta
AGGATTTTTCGGAGTAGTCGGTCAAATAAACTTAACCCTTAAATTGGCAAGACACAAAATTTTCAAAAAATCTCAAATAAACCGATAATTCAAGCAAAATATAGGTCCAGATACCCAAGAAAAATAGAAAAAAAAATCCAGGTTTTTCCAATTTCTGGAAAACCTATGTGTCACACGAGTCACATTGCCAATTACGTGGTAAATTACCCTTTCTTATGAACGTGCCTTATATGTCACGTTGCCAAGAGCATAGTAAAACAAACAACTAAAGAAAAAAAAACTTTATTACTCAAAAACATTACTTTTGGTGGAAAAGGCGAAAACAATTTCTTGCATTTCGGTTGCCAACGACAAAGCAAAGAGGCATTTTACATTTAATACAATATACAAACGTCTTGCTCTCTTTACGGTATCTGCTACGAGACCGTGTTGGTGCATTTTCCATATTCGTGTCTCAGTATATACTTACATTAGCTCATGAGAGGTGAAGAAATTGTCAGCATATACTATAGCTGGTTTTTGTTTGATAGTTTTGCACAAACTGATTACTACCTTTGCTCCTAAACCAACAGTCTTCAGCCTCTGTAAAACTGTATCCACGAAACGTGTCGTCTCCTCCATACATAACAAAGTCATAGATAAATCCAGTAACTCCAGATCTTACAAAGTTTTTGAATCCCTATTTTTTTGGTTTATTTTGTACATACTGCCGCCGACTGCCTGCCTTGAAACCTTTATACGGTATCATCATTTCATCTATAGAGTAACTACTTTCTTCGTCGACCTTCAGAAAATTCTGTCGTATTTTTTCCATGACAGGCCGTATTTTAAAGTAACGATCTGAATTTTCCAAAGTGTTGTCCACAAAATGAAGATAACGACGAATTTGCTGGTAACGCTTCAACGGCATCTGGTCAGCAATAGGGGGATATCGAGTAAGTTTTGCCCAGTAATCTGTATACGCTGGCATAACAACAATTCCCATGAGTATTTGAATCCCCACAAAGGTTTTCAGTTCATTGACCGATATTTGGATAGATTTTCCTGATTCTTGAACAGAGTAGGTATAAGTTGGTATTGTGAACAATGTCTGACATTATATCCGGTGTGAAAAAAATATTGAAATAATCTAAACTTGTGTCAAGTTTTGTGTGTGCTGCCTGATATATCCCTTCGTCTATGCAACTTTTGTGCTGAAAAGGAGTTTTCGACCATTTCAAATCCAGAGCAAATCTAGTTTTTTTTTACTTTTTTTTGGGAACTGCTGCTGATGGCGGTGGAGTCTGTTTGCGTTTTCGGTTAGCTCTTGTCATTACTTTGCTAGGACCTGGATGTGGTGAGTACTCTGGTGGGTCAGGTGAAGGCATGGATTGTACAGATGGGGACGGTACATTAACATTTCGAGCAAGGCTAGATTTCGGGGATAGTACTGATGTCAATAGTGTTGACTGTGGACGTAAAGCTTTTTTCTGTCTATTGGGAGGACTCGGGTTCTGGGGGTTCTCAGTTGTGGGTGTAGATTGCAATGATGGTGACAAAGCATTATATATAGATGAAGAAGGTGATGGTAAAACTTCATTACATATGGGTGAAAGCGGTGCGGTTAGTGCATTTTCATTGTCAGAATCGGAATCGTCCGTGTTGATACCCAATAAATTTAAGTTCTCTAGTGACGAACTGATAAAAGGTGGATCAGAACTAATTTCTTCGTCAGATAGAACATGAGATTGAAAGTTTGGTTCATCTTCAGAATCTGACCCATCATCCGAACATGCGTAAGACACAGGAACCAAAGCCAAAATTTTGTGCGCCCGAGTTTGTTTCAAGCACTGTAGGCAAAAAAAAACAAAACATAACCCATAATACAAAGCAAAAAAGTTAAAAAACAAAAAAACATGCAATTAAAACAAACAAAAGAAAATGCTTGAATAGTTGGCAATGGTACTCGTAGTACCCGTTGTCGTTGACAGGTATTTGTCTATGTAATTGGCAACGGTACTTCTGTGGTACATTCAAATATTTCGAGGTGCTAACTTTTGATTAATGCGTGAAAGAGGCGAAATTGTTAATATCCTTTTAGATTGATGTTTCTAAATAATGTTTATAACAAACGAAACATTGTTAGTAAACAAAAAACAAAAGAAAAAGTTAAATAACTTACCGAAGGTGCCGACAAGTGTTTTCGTCTCGAACTCATTTTGACACTGACAGTTGTTGGTTAGTGTTGATAGTAGACTGTAATTTATTTTTTCTACTATTAAGTTTAATACAATTGATCACTTCGTAGTAAAAATATTATAAATGAACAAAAAAATCAAGGTCTAGATTTTTTCAATGTTAATGTATTTACCTCACGAGTACCGTTGTCAATTTAAGGGTTAAAAAAGCTTGAAATTTTAAAGTAGTAAAAAATGACTTGAATAACTACACAAATTGAGTTTTCGTGGTATTTTCTGTCTTTGTTTATTGATAAGAACAACAAAACAGAGGAAATTTCACTTTATTTTTAAATTAAAAATTTTGAAGTTTTTTTTAAGTTTATTTGACCGACTACTCCGAAAAATCCTCATTATTAAGTATCACTTTTTTTTTGCTTTTACGAAGGTTTAAGGTCTAGAGCAGTCTTTACATTGCCAAAAATCCTTGGGATAGTTTTATTTTTTTTTATTTACGTACATTAATGCTATTTTGATGCGTTTTTAGCGTAAAATTTTGAATTTGGTATTTTTTATCCTACTTGGGTGCGCCAAAGTATTTATAAAATTGCAACTTAGATTATTGGAACTCCGAAATTTTTTCTTATACAATTTAACTTCATAATGATCGGTATTTAGAATAATCTTTGTTCATAATCATCATCACATAGAATTATTTATGTTCATAATATTATTTTTCATACATATTTTTAGTACTAACTTTTATGTTTATATAATTTTTCACTATACTTATTTTATGCTATATATTCTAATGTTATAGGTATTTATTTTTATCTGTACTGGTTTTATGTATGAATTATTTTTGTTTAATTAAATATAAATCGTACTATTACTGTAAACTAGCTACCTGCACAAATCAGGTTGTGGCAGAGTAGGTACTGTACTAAACGGGTTCCCTCTAAACTTTTTTTGTCCGAAACGCTTAGGACATAACAGACTTGGTATAATCTATTTTGGCATCAACTTAATGAGACAGAAACATCACTTGGCTTAAATAACAATATTTCGAATATTATTTTGTCCTAAACTATCTTGGCAATGGCATATCATTAATTACGCCGAGTGTTATAAGACAGAAATTAGATTTGCATTTTTTTTTGGGCATGTAGCCACATGTTCGAAACTTGCCTTTTTCGTCAGGCAGAATTTGCTGTGAGGGTGAAAATTTCTGCAGTGAGCGAGCGAAGCGAGCGAACAAAACCTTCCGGGGCAGATCCGACTCGGATAGGTTAGGTTAGAAGACTAAGGCGGGAGCTTTGCTCCCGCCTTAGTCTTCGAGGTTATTTTTTTTTAGCAACCTAGAAAGTACTCAGCTCAGTAACACAGTAAGTAACGTATATAATATTACTACTACCTCGATTATATTGAGAGGTTGTAATTATTCCTTCTCTGTTATGCTAAACCAAACTATGCCGATACTTTTTATGCACATCCAGATTATGCCTCATCATAAATAGGAGCATCGAAATTATGCTCGAATAATATTCGAACAACTCGAAATCTGCCACAAAGAAATATGCTAAAGTTGAGTATGTCACAACAGTTTCTGCACAAAGACCATTATGACTACATAGTTTATATTATTCATAAAAGAATTATACCACAACAGAGTGAACCTAATGGGAAAATGTTTATAAATAAACAATTTATTTCAAATAACTTTATGAGTATAGATTAATCTACTTGACGACTTTAGGAGGATAAAATTTCGAAATAAAAATCGTTATGAACATTGTAGGTAGAAGTATAATTTTTAGAAAGAAAAAAAGTATGAGAAAAATTTTTCGGAGTAATGATGATTATGAGTAAAAAACGGTATTAGTAAAAATAATCGAAGAAAAAATTGTATAAGTGCCAATATGGACCCATCCTACTTGTATCAAAGTGAGGACGCTATTTTTTTTGTCAGTAAATGCTTTATTTGTAGTAATACTTTTACAAAAAGAAACTAGTTAAAAAACCAAACAGATTTTTTTAATAAATAAATTTCTTCAATTCAGAATTTCTCCAAAAAAAATTTTTCAAAAATTCATAACTCGAAAACTACAAAAAATCGGCTAACATTCATGGGGTATATTCTGATAGCTCATGACGTGAGGGATCTAAAAAAAAATTTTTGACGTCAAGGTTTGGACCACCCTGTATATATAATAGATAGACACATACAGATACTTAAATATATAGACAGCCATGACCAAGGAACAAATATTTGTGATAAATAAATACACAAATAATGCCCTCACCGATATTGCTTCGTAGGCAGAGTCACTACCAACTAGGCTATAATATGGAAAGTCGACGTCAAAGATATCACTACGGTTTAGGTGCCAAAAATATGTTTACACAACTTTATCGTCTTGACATTAAGGTCGTGTAAATATATTTTTGGCGCCTAAACCGTAATCATATCTTTGAAGTCGTCGTACCTAAGTAGTTTGCGAGATACGAGTCATTTAATGTAGGCAGACTGGTTATTTTATTTTTAAGTTAGTGAAAAAATAAATAACAAATAAAAAAATGGTAAATAATTATCTGGGATATGCGAGGAGAAAATTTCATCCAATTTATAGTCCTCACTTTTTAACTAGTCTCTGTTGAAGACAAGTGAGCTAACGTTTATTTTTTAACCGAGTTAAAGACAAGCGCTGCCAAGTCTAGCCGTGAGGCGAATCGAGGAGTTCATTATTTCTATTGGAACCCGCAAACGAATGAAGAAAAGTTAAAAGCCTCAACCGAGCCAACTTTCATCAGACTAGCTTTATATCTACAAAATCCATTCATCCTCAGTTGTCTTATTAAGGAAACAAATGTAATAAATAATAAGGTGCTCAACAAATAGTGCAATTTTGTACCGTTGTTAGTTAATTCACATCACATCATCACTGCTGGACGCATAGTTAATAGGAGAGGCCTACCTCCTATTAACTATGCGTATAGACGCATTAGAACGTAAATGCCCATAATCGCCACTCTGAGCAAGCAGATTGGCGATCGCAGCAATGTGTCCACTATGATGACGCTACTGCCTATCATCAATCTTTTATCAAATAATAGTCAGTGACTCTTCATGCATCTATACGCATAGTTAATAGGAGAGGCCTACGTCCAGCAGTGGACTATCATTATTATAGGTTGATGATGATGAAAAACAGATTAGTAAGCTAATGGAATTTGAGTAGGTGGGTCATTGTCAGATTTTGGTTATCGTCTTTTCGGTGGACATACCTAAAGTTAAGGAATTTCTGTACCTACTCATTTTGGGATAAAACTATTGACAGTACAACTAGGTTCCCTGGTCTACAGTGTGTGGCCTACAACCGGGGTGAAAATTTAAATGGTGCATTAATAAGCTAAGCAACAATAATTTCCACGTAAGTCTTCTTCTTCTTCTTCTACCTAGCGTTATCCCGGCCTTTGCCAGGGTCCGCTTTCCTGCTACATTTCCTCCACTTTACGCGATCCTGGGCATCTTCTACTGTAAGCCCATTCACACTCATGTCAGCCTTCACGACATCTAGCCATCGCTTCTTTGGTCTGCCGCGGGGTCGGGGGCCGTCAAGGGCTAGGTTAAGGCATATGTTTCCTACGTAATCAGGTGGCCTACGACAAACGTGACCAAACCACCGAAGACGGCATTCTTGAAGCTTCTCCGCTACGTCACGGACTCCGAGGCTACCACGGATGTACTCGTTTCGAATGCGGTCAGCACGCGTAACGCCGCACATCCATCGCAGCATCTTCATCTCTGTAACGCGAAGCTCCTGAACGTGCCTTCCGAGAACCGGCCACGCCTCGGCGCCATAGATTAGGACTAGGCGGATAATGCACTTATACACTAGCCCTTTGAGTCTAAGTGGTATTCTGCGATCGCAGATGACTCCTGTAACCTCCCGCTATTTAGACCAAGCTGCGCTAATTCGGGCTTTAATGTCGTGGTCAATGGTCCCGGACTCGTGCAGTACTGATCCCAGGTACTTGAACTTGTCTGTTTTCAGGGCAAGTTCATTCCCTATGTTGATGGGACTGGGATCTGTACTTCCGCAGGCCATGTATTCGGTCTTCGTGACATTTAGTTTCAGACCTCCGTTCTCAAGCGAGCCCTTCCACCGGTTCACTTTCCGCTCCAACGCCTGTTTGTCCTCATCTGTCAATGCGATGTCATCTGCATACATAAGCAACCACGGCGGAGGATCTTGTATCTCCGCCGTGACGACATCAAGTACCACACTAAACAGAAAAGGGCTTAGGGCGGAGCCCTGGTGAACACCGACTGTGATGGGGAAGGGTTTCGTGTCGCCAACGGAGGTTCTTACCAAAGAAACCGAATCACGGTACATGTCCCGGATAATGTCAATATAGATCTGTGGCACGTTCTTAACCTTCAATGCCCACCAGATCATCTGACGAGGGATGCAATCAAAAGCCTTTTGCAGGTCAAGAAATGCCATGTAAAGGGGCTCTCTTCTATCCCTATAGGCTTCAGTCAGAGTTCTGAGGGCAAATATGGGATCAACTGTGCCACTTCCAGGACGAAATCCGTATTGACATCCCGAGACAGTGCATTCATGCCGCAGCCTCGAATCGATTATGCGTTCGAAGAGCTTCATGGTGTGACACATAACCTTAATACCTCGGTAGTTCCCACAGTCTTGTACGCTACCTTTGCCTTTAAAGATTGGCGAGATGATGCTCGATCGCCAAGCATCGGGCATCCGTCGCATAATTGTGGGCATAATTTCCACGTAAGTATGGTCATTAATTTTTTTTTTTTGATTTTTTGCATTTTTTTTTCTTGGAATGTTTATGTTATTATGAGTTCTTTTACTTGACTTAAAACTTATTAATAACTTTGAACATTTTTGTAACATTGATAAATGTACAAAAACTTAGTACTTCGGGTCCATAACTTTGAATAACAATATCTCCAAATTTATCAATTTTTAAACATCGGGACCTTTATAGGATTATTGCGGATAGCCTAAGGAGTTTTCATTTCATTTTTCTCCCGTATTCAAGGCCACACACTGTATAGCCTATTTATAAAAGCTGTTAAGTTTTGACCACTGAGTGGACAACTTTTATTTTTCGGACTGACAATGACCCAGCTATGGTATTCCCTTATTCACACATTCGACGCTGCGTTCATCAACGAGCTCGACGACGAGGCAGCCTTCACTTCGACGTCGGGCGCAGCGCTGCGAAAAACGGTATTCACTAACGTAGAACAGCTCGTCGTCGAACTCTAGGCGGTAACTCTCGACGCAGTGTAGTTCCAGCTCACGCCGCATTCGTCGCCGAGCGCTAGTGTCGTTTAAAGTGCATTAGTGAATACCATTTTTAGGGTCGACGCTACCGCAGCGCTGACACAGCGCTGTTAGCAAGGCGGTTTCCTTAGTGAATAACACTGCAGGTACAATACACATTGCAGCGCGACTGATACCGGGAACGCAATCAACCTTTGAATTAGTACGAAGACAATAACTACGACAATGCATTGTATTAGCTCTAGTCAAACACAATACGTGCATGCGGGAATAGGTCGCATAGGAAACGGGAATAGAAGCCTTACTAATATTTGGTCATTGCCTGTGAAATTGACGTTTTGTTTCCCTTGCTGTGTCGCAATACTGATGCGTTGTGCGAGGAAGTTGCCAGGATGCTTAGCCAAGTTGCCAATCGCTAGCGCTTGGTAGCGTATCATTAGCGATTGGCAACTTGTCTGAGCACCCAGGTCTTTTAGTGACATCAACCAGACGTTTTGCGTTTTTTTCAAATAATTAACGTACGCTGGTGCTGTTTTGAAGTCGGTTAAAAATAATATTTTCGAAATCAGTTGACTTGATATTGAGTTACTCATCCATTTGTAGACATACTTGATGCAAATTGATGACTTATATGCTTTTCTCATGGATGCCATTTTCAAAACTGGAGCGAATTAAAATACGGTCTATCGGTGATCATCAGTTTTCAACTAAAAATAACCATCAAAATCGGCTCATGCAGTCGGAAGTTATGAGGTAACAAACATAAAAAAATCCCTCAGTTTCAGGTATGGAGGCCCAAATTTTTTTTTTACAATATAGTATCATAATTACGTAGTGATTCATTAGTACGGTCAAATCGTACATAATTTTACCCTAAACTCGCAAATCAAGTAGTATCGCTGCATTTTTGGTATGTTGTTTAGACACCATCGGACAGTATAAAACCATATTTTGCAAGCAAAAAAAAGTTGTGCTAGCTGGGTAGTACGTGAAAAACTGTGAAATTTACGGCCATTTTTTAGTTTCTGATTTTTATTTAAAAAACCTTACGTTTTTTGATATCATATGTAAATAAACGTTTAAAGACTAATAAATTTCCAACAAGTTGAGTGTTAATGAAACGAAAGAAGTGGACTGTAAATAAATTCGAAAATTAACCGTTACGACGAAAGTATTTTGAATGAGAATACGTTAGGGTGGGTGAGCAAGAACGTTGTTGCTAATTCAAAATTACGGGAAACTAAAGCGAAGTGAATAAGGTTACCTTCTGTTCCGGATGCTGGAGATTGGATCCCAGGCTTTGCTGTTCTGCTGTCGGTTCAGATCGGGCTCCTCCGGCCAGCTAAAGTCACCTAAATCGTTACCTTCAGCATCCAACTTAGCCTAGCGTCCGCCTTACAGACACGGTCTTGAGGGTTCCTTAGCACTTGCTGCTTCCACTATTATAAATATGTTGACTGAGCTACGGTACGTGTCAATGGTGTTTAAATTCTAATACGAAAAAGTTACGAAAGCGAGAACTGTGTTGACTTAACGACGGTTTTAAATCACACTGACGTTTTCGCCAATCCAGTTAGGGAGGGGGGAAACGTCAAACTTTTAAATTCTATATTGGCAGTACTGCCACAATAAACCGAAAGGTTGCAAACTTGAACATTATCCGCCTACCAAAATACGACAGTGTTTTAACCCAGAGAATACTGGAAAAATACGAACGAGAAAATGAAACTAACTAACCCAAAGGAAAGACGACACGACACATTTATAATAAAGGTTAGACGCTAATACCGTTGCCGTGCGAGTCTCGAGCGAGGCGACCGCCTACCATCAGATGACCTGACGCGAGAGCAAGAGAGGGAACGAGTGTCACAACGAGAGCGGAAGTTAGCTTGACTACAGGAACGAGAATAATTTCGGAGGCCAGAGCACCGACAGAAGGGCGATAAAGACGATATAGTGATAGGCGAACCGACGACAAGAGTAATAGCGACAGCGATAGTAATGGTGAGCCCGAGAATTAGAATGAGAGTGACAACGAGAATGGATGTGAAAGCAAGAGCAGATAGGCAAGCGATAATGGAGAATAAAGTTATAGCTGAGAGGGATTGAGGCTGACGAGAAGATCGAGCACAAAAAACGAAAGGCGAGGCGAATCGGGGGCGAGAGTCGGAGCGAGAGCGAGAATCGGAGTGAGAGCGAGAGTCGGAGCGAGAGCGAGAATCGGAGTGAGAGCGAGAGTCGGAGCGAGAGCGAGAATCGGAGTGAGAGCGAGAGTCGGAGCGAGAGCGAGAATCGGAGTGAGAGCGCGAGTCAAAGCGAGAGCGAGAACCTAAGCGAAGGCGAGAATTTAAGTGAGAGCGAGAATCTAAGTGAGAGCGAGAGTCAGGTCGAGAGCGAGAATCTAAGTGAGAGCGAGAGTCGGGTCGAGATCGAGAATCGGAGCGAGAGCGAGAATCAGAGGAAGAGCGAGAGCCAGAGAGAGAGCGAAACTCAGAGCGAGAACAAGAGTCAGTTCGAGAGTAAGGAGCGACTTCAGTGGTGGCAGCACCACCCATCAAGAGCCATCCGAAAGCACTGTTAAGGGCACTTGCCTCACCGCAGTCACCATTGATCAGGCCTGGACGCAACGACGAAGCGAAAATGTTGACGCTCAACAGCATGTCAACAGGTCCTGGGGTGTGAAAACCGGGATCAGCAAGTTGCAGGTCCTTAGTGCGGTGCCGTGACGGAATGTCGATGTGTTCAGTTGGCAGATCTGGACATATTCTAGGCAACAGATAGGCTTCAATTGAGAATGCGGCTTTGACCTCACCAACACTTGGTCGCACAACTAATGAAACTAAGCCCTGTGGCTGGGCTGATGCCTGACCTATACCATCAACCGCGTACCTCCCATGTATGACATTGATACCTAGTTTCTCAGCACAACTCTCGGTTATAAAGTTACACCCACTAGCACAATCCAATACTGCCCGTACAGGTACAAGACCACCATGCTTATCTCTAACCAGTACCTTAGCAGTAGCAAATAGAGTAGGGAACACACGGGTATTTGCTAACATGGATAGCTGGGTCTGAGAGTCCACAGGTGTCTCTGTATCCACAGACAAAGATACACGCGAATTAGGTCGGTTGAAATGCAATAGTGTGTTGTGTGAAAATCTGCAATGCTCACACCGCTCCTCCGACTTACAAGCCTTCACTGGATGTGAATCTGCCAAACACAAAATACACAACCTCTTTTGCTTAACTAAATTGAAACGGGTGTCTGGGTCATATCCCAAAAATGTTGGACATGATTCCAGCTTATGTCCTTCCCTGCACAAAACACAACATGGAGCAGACACAAACAAAGCTGTCTTTGCCCTACTAATAGGCCTATTGATATTAGATTGAGCAGAACTGGCAATAGACCCTGTAAATCCTGCAGTATCTAAAGCTCTATATCTCTTTTCTATAAAATCCTGCAATTCACTAAACACAGGGATGTCATCCGAGTTATGCTCTAGCTCAAATTGCTCTTTAGTGCTTTTATCAAGCTTCGACCACAGTAATTGCACAAGCATGAAATTAACATCAGGTAACTTAAAGCCTTTCAATATAGACAAGTTTTCATTAAAAACCCTATGAACCCGCTGCAGGTCACTAGGCCGACATCCCTTCACCGCTTCACATTGAACTAACTTTTCATAGTAGGTTGTTGCTATAAGTCTAGGTTTATTATATTGCCTATATAATGTGTCATATGCCAAGTTATAGTTGTCATCATTGACAGGGTAATTTTTTATCAGATCATACGCCTCATTTTGCACACTCGATAATAAATAATGCAACTTCTCAATTGGTGCAATATCTGTGCGTTTATGCACTAGAGAATTAAAAAGTTCGATAAATGATATCCAATTCTCAACCCTAGCATCGAAAGGCTTAATCTGTAACTTCGGCAATTTTGGCATAATAAGTTGTTTCGTTTTCGTAGTTGCGTCTTTTAAATCCCTCATTAAGCGCGCTCTTACTAACCTAAGTTTTGTGTCGAACGTCGCCGTGTAACTACAGATTTCCCGATGTTCACTCCTCGGCATGGTACTCAAAAGCTTTATTTGAGCATCATGAAAGTTTTGAGCTATAGAAGTTAGCTCAGATTCATCACACAAAGCTAACTCCACATCCGACAACATTTCTAAATACTCTATGCGCATTACTGCGTAGTCTCGTGCAATCAACACTGGGTTAACACCAGCATCTGCCTCCATTGACTTATCACCGGGTCCCATATTAACTCAGTAATAAACAAAACACAAACAAACAACAACTAAGTATACAAAACTTAACTTCGAAAATCGAACCAGTTGATGACAGACTGTCTAATTTGACAGTGACACTGACACAAACGAAAGTGTTGGCAGCAATAAACAGCAACGTGAATGATTGAATGAACTAAATTTAAACACCACTACACGATCAACTTTCTTGCTTACCCACAAGTATTTTTACAATTCCTACCCTAATTTTTTTTCTCAATGTTATGACAGGAAAACAAATAAACGGATTCCAATAAGTGACTAAGCGAAAAGAAAACGATAAAACCAGAGGTCACTTATCAAAATATCCGGTTCGGAGAACCAAAAATATTAATGAAACGAAAGAAGTGGACTGTAAATAAATTCGAAAATTAACCGTTACGACGAAAGTATTTTGAATGAGAATACGTTAGGGTGGGTGAGCAAGAACGTTGTTGCTAATTCAAAATTACGGGAAACTAAAGCGAAGTGAATAAGGTTACCTTCTGTTCCGGATGCTGGAGATTGGATCCCAGGCTTTGCTGTTCTGCTGTCGGTTCAGATCGGGCTCCTCCGGCCAGCTAAAGTCACCTAAATCGTTACCTTCAGCATCCAACTTAGCCTAGCGTCCGCCTTACAGACACGGTCTTGAGGGTTCCTTAGCACTTGCTGCTTCCACTATTATAAATATGTTGACTGAGCTACGGTACGTGTCAATGGTGTTTAAATTCTAATACGAAAAAGTTACGAAAGCGAGAACTGTGTTGACTTAACGACGGTTTTAAATCACACTGACGTTTTCGCCAATCCAGTTAGGGAGGGGGGAAACGTCAAACTTTTAAATTCTATATTGGCAGTACTGCCACAATAAACCGAAAGGTTGCAAACTTGAACATTGAGCTAACATGCATTACCGTAGGTCTTATAGTTTCAGAGATTCGAGACTTTAAAAAGTGCCCCTTTTTGTAAACTAGATAAAATTTGTGTTTTGCTAACGTTTTCGACTTAATATCGCCTCACCTAATTATGCTACAAAAAACATGCAATAATGACCTTAAAGCGCACTTAATTTTCTTTAATTTAAGGGTAATATTAGGTCAGTGAACTTTGCAGTTGAAAGTATAAACCCGAAATTCCAAAGGCAGGAGGCCCGCTATCTAAGTTTTTCATACAAATCGCAAGTCGAGTTGCAAAGCTGCAATTTTGGTATATTATAAAGTCCTTATAGATATATACGAAAATGCATATTAAAAGTAATTGGGCATAGGACGTAAAAAACAGAAAAAAATTCGCACTTTTTTTAGTTTTTGACGTTTAACTAAAAAATCTATTCTCTTTTTGATACTGATTGCTATAAAACTAAGAAAGAACATTAAATTTGAAAGGATTTGAGCTACGTTGCATCACCGTAAGTTATATATATTTTGAGATACGACATTTCATAAAGCGCCCTTTTATCAAAACATAAACAAATTTTAGGTTACGTTAAAGCTATTCACTAAATATTGGCAAAACGTCCGCGCTAAGAAAAAAAAAGTTATTGTAGATAATAACTACATTAAATTTGGAACAAATTGAGCCGATAACAATTACTGTAAGTCTTATAGTTTGGGGGTATACGAGGCTTCAAACATGCATTTATTTTCTTAACTTAATGAAGGGCACATTTTGAAATGTCGTATCTCTAAATCTATATAATTTAGGGTAATGTATGGTAGCTCAAATCCTTTCAAATTTAATATTCTTTCTAAGTTTTTTAGCAATCAGTATCAAAAAGATATTAGTTTTTTAACTAAACGTCATAAAGTAAAAGAAGTCCAATATTTTTTCAGTTTTTTTCGTCCTATGCCGAAATTCCTGTTTTGTTTTTCTTGTAATAAGCATTTTTGTACGTCCTTATAGGGCCTAGGTATATAATATACTAAAATTGCAGCTTTGCAACACGACTTGCGATTTGTATGAAAAACTTACATAGCGGGTCTACTGCCTTTTGAATTACGCGTTTTTAGTTTCAATTACAAAGTTTACTAACCTGATGTTACCCTTAAATGAAAGAATATTAATTGCGCTATAAGGTAATTATTTCATGTTTTTCGTAGCATAATTAGGTAAGGCGATATTAAACCAAAAACGTTAGCAAAACTCAACATTTTATCTAGTTTACAAAATAGGGTACTATTTGAAGTCTCGAATCTCTGAAACTATAAGACCTATGGTAATGCATGTTATCTCATATTGTTAAAAATTCATTCATCTTTAAACGTTACCTGATACATATTGTCAAAAAACGTAAGGCTTTTTTTATAAAAATCAGGAACTAAAAATAGACAGTTAATTTCACAGTTTTTCACGTATAACGCAGCTAGCACAACTTTTTTTTGCTTGCAAAATGTGGTTTTATATTGCCCTATGGTGTCTAAATAACATACCAAAAATGCAGCTTTACTACATGTTTTGCGAGTTTAATATACGATTTGACCGTACTACATACAATACATATACTTACCAAATTTCATTACTGTAGCATTTATAAATTCCGAGTAAATTGGCTGTGACAGACGGACATGACGAATCTAAATGCGTTCCGTTTTTGCCATTTTGAAAGAACCCTTCAAAATACATACGAATTAACAATCTATTTTTTTCTGAAGTCGGTTGAAAAGCGTTTGGGCCGTCGAAGTAAGGTTGCCAAGTAAAGGCGGTAGAACGGGAGCCGCCCTCAGGTTTAACCGCCCTTTGCAGTGACGCTCAAAGCGGCGGACTTTTTGAGTTTTTGTGACGCGCACCTGCTCGTTAGTGCCTCTAGTTCCGGCCGTGAGCGTTAGCTTAGTAAGACTACGTAGTTTTTACTTATATTTTAACGACAAACGGGTCTTAATCGCGTTAACTTACGTTACGCTTAAGTTTACGTCGTTTTTGTCGTTAAAATATGAGTGATAATCGAGGAAAAGTCAATTGAAATAGATGGAAACAGTGACATTGACAATGATTATGTCTGTGAAAACCCGGAAAAAAACGACATTTTCATACATTCCCGAAAAAAACATTTAATTTTTTCAGACATTGTAGCGTTAGTCTAGCTCTAAGCTACATTCAAGTGCCGAAATATGTATCGAAAGGATCTTCTTATAAATATGTTACGTCGTTCTTATTACATATGTAGAACTAAAGTGCACTGGGACATACTTTAGAGCATTTTTTTATACACCTTATTTCGCCACCTTATCGTGAATATTAATTACATATTATATATCAAAATTTCGAATTCTTCAGTTAGTGTTGAAAGGATCTCATGTTTCCGTCATTTCTCCCATTTCATTTTAAGGTGAAAGTTTAAAAAGAAAATATTCATTTTGACATAATTAAACAGCTAAACTCACGTGTATTTAGTCACTACGCGCGATATGTTTCGGAGAGCTTAGGTCCCCATTAATCACTGAGCCGTGCTAACGCAATGCGTGCGCGTCCCGTACTAAAAACCACTACGCAGCCCGAAAGCAAAATAATGAAATGGAAATATTCATTTATATTGTAGACTAGTACAGCTTTTATCCGTGTCCGTAAAAAATATTTTCATAAAGGACCTGCTAAACTGACGTACTTCACCTGACAAAGTAGCGCAATCAAAGAGTTCGTCTTTCTCTCTTCGCACCTCTAATGGTTTATTTGGCCCCCTTTGATCTCTGCCTTAGAACACGGCAGATACTTGACTTGAAATACTTTAATGGTGTAACGGAATCTTTAAAAATAATAGTAATCAACGCTGTCGTTAGGTTCTCTCAGTCCACTGCTGGACGTAGGCCTCTCCTATTAACTCTGCGTATTGGCGCATTAGGAGGTAAATGCCCATAATTGCCACGCTGTCCAAACAGGTTGGCGATCACAGTAATGTCAATTATAGTGACGCTGATGTCCATCATTGATTTTAATAAATGAATCGTCAGTGCAGGTTAAGGCCTGACATTTTGTACGAAATTCCTTTAAATCATTGTTCGCTCGTAGAACCCAAAACTACATACTTCCTTGATTGATTTGAGGTACATCTTGTAAACATTTCATTGCAAGTTTTAGATAAAATATTTGAACGATTAATAATATGACTAGACTTAAAACTCTAGGCTACAATTATTAAGTATACCACTTTACTTAGGTAAGATAAACGACGCACAGTGATCTTCACAGGTCATTATCATATATCTCAAAAGTTATCATTGTAAAAAGCACTTATTGCGTGGTACCTAAAATAATTTTCTAAGATAAAAGCATTAAGAAAATTGTCATTTAATCTTTTAGCATATTAAAAGGTGCTTAAACCTTATCTTAAAGGCTACAGTAACTGTTTATAGTAACTTTTAACGACACCTTCAGAGGTCCTACGAAAAGTTCAATTATTGTATAGTCAAGTGCAAAATACGTATCGAAAAGTATTCTCTTATAAATAATATGTTACGACATTCTTATTATACAGAATTAAAGTCCACTGGGATATGTCCCAGTTTGAGCATTTTTATATAAAACTTATTTAGCTTTTGACTCTAAGTTATGTTTTTATAACTATTTATTAGCTATTTATTGACGGGTGCCGTGTGGTGACGGCAGTAAGAATATATTTGTCACCACCCCAAATCCTCCGGGGTGTCCAACTCCTGCAACTCTGCGGGTGTCGTAAGAGTCGACTAAGGGATTGAAGTGTCACTGACCATTATTTGATAAAAGATTGATGATGGGCAGCAGCGTCATCATAGTGGACACATTACTGCGATCGCCAATCCGCTTGTGCAGCGTGGCGATTATGGGCATTTACTTCCTAATGCGTCTATACGCATAGTTAATAGGAGAGGCCTACGTCCAGCAGTGGACTATCATAGGCTGATGATGTGATCATGTGATTAGCTATTTATTTATATTTTTGGAGATATAAAACATTACATTAAGTTTAGTAATGAGAAGACAGATTTAATTACAACAAGTCGCATTTAGTTTTCCTTCTAGGCTGTGAGATCTAATGGCTGTATTTTTTGTAAAACTAGAACCTACGTCAAATCTGTAAGCTGCACCACATCATTAACCCATCTCAGTTCACTACTGGACTTAGGCTTATCCTATTAACTATGTGTTTAGACGCATTAGGAGGTAAATGCCCATAATCGCCGCTGGCGATCGCAGTAATGTGTCCACTATGATGATGCTGGTCCCCATCATTAATCTTCTGGCAAGGAAGCTTCAATCCCTTACGACACCTGTGGAAATAGTTGGAGTGGTGACAAATGTATTACTGCCGTCACCACACGGCACTGTCTACCGCGAACTTTCACAATCATTTTCGTGCATAATGTCCTTGTCACTGCAACGAACGAGTGTGACAAAGACAGAACCCAGAAAACAAATTTCGAAATTCGCGCATACGCGAACCTAAAACCAATGTTGGAAAAAATACTAGGAAAAAGACACGGAAATCGAATTAAATTTTGAACTGTCCTCAAAATCTCTTTCTGGATTTTAAGCCTTCTTTTTACACAGACTAGTTTTATTTCCCGTTTCAACAAAACGTGAGGACCGTCCGTTGGCTCAAAGGAATGGACGCTCATAGTTTAAACGCAAGTTCCGTAACTAAATAAACCTCTGAAAATCGTTTTTAAATGTTGTATTCTGGATATAAATATCAAATGGAACAGTAAATTTAGTCTTTATGACTAAATATCTAAGCAAAACTTGCCATTTTAACCGATTCGGCAATGATTTTTTTTGTATACTACCGTAAAACGGGGTAAATAGGAATGGCGGGTTAATAGCCCACCCAACGAAGACCAAAAGCTGCCTGTCGGGGAAAAAAACTCGTGTATAAACGAATTTTAGCATAGTTGTAGGGAATGGTATTTTAAATGACGTACTAAAAGTACTGGTGGTTAGGGGTGGAGCTAACGGGGGGAGGGGGGTGTAAAGGTCCTTATTTTTCATTTTTCGTAAATAACTCTTAAGCCGTGGCTTATAGTAAAAAACGTTCATGGACATAAGTAATCTACATAAAATTATCTACAAAAAAGACTTACACATGTTTCCTCTGCGATCAATGTGTCATGAGATAAGAAAGCAAGAAGATGGACAATGTTGTCCAGTGTGATGATTATGGGCATTCACCTCCTACTGCGTCCTAGCGCTTAGTCCATAAGAGAGGTCTTTGTACAGCAGTGGACTGTTTATAGGCTGATGATGTGTGTTGTGATAATATTTTATATGAAAGTAACATATTTCCTTCTACTGTTATGTACTACTACGTATATAAACGCGATAGCATCTATTGTTGTTCGCTGTTGTTTCTCTCACGTTTTAACTTTGCTGTTGAACGACTTAGGAAATTACCCGGGATTAATTGCTGTTGCATCGCCTATATTTGCCGTTATTGAGGGTGCCTTAAATAGTACAGTACAATGTATACAGGGTGTAATCGATAAGTGTTTACAGGCCATAATTCCGTAAATATGAGAGATATCAGAAAACTTTTAACTGATATCGAAAGTACTACGACGTTACCCGACGAGTAAAATTACACTAATAACTTTTTTGAAATAAAATCAGAAATATCCCAAATATTTACTTCAAACCCTTGCATACATTTAGTAATATATAGGATTTAGCAAAACAAATATCTTTTCATTTAAGAATAAATGTTAGATGAATTATTTAATAAATGATAGTGTTATTATTTTATTATAATGTATTCGTATGAATAACGAATCTCTAACAGTTTTATCTCTTACGACACTCGACATTCTTATAAGGCTGTAAGTCGTCATACTAAATGTATGTGAGCGTTTTAACTTAGTACCTATTTATAATATTACTTCATCCATGTAGAAAAAGTTATTAATGTAATTATACTCGTTAGGTAACGTACTTTCGATATCGGTTAAAAGTTTTCTGATATCTCTCATATTTACGGAATTATGGACTGTAAACACTTATCGATTACACCCTGTAATACGATACAAGTGCGAAAAAAACAGTTTGAAACGAATGGCGATTAATTTTAAATGTATTTTTGTTTCAGGTAAGTTTTGTATGCCGTTTCATGGTTTAGAAGCCTTATTACACTAGTAAGTACAGGGTGTAGTCGTCGTTGGTGGAGAGTCAGCCCCAGTAGCCGTACGATGACTTTACAAGTATCGCATCGTTAGGTTTTTCTCGATACGTAAAGGCCCGGCCACGACATTTGTCTAAGGCTACCGGCTTAGCGGAAAACCATACGTGCGAGAGGGAGTACCCATATCGGCATCCCGCTCCAACTCATAGATTCGTTCGCCGCTGGTCGCCTTAGCCGGGCCGGGGCCGGGGCATAAAGAAGGCCATCGCGCTCGCTCCAATATATCAGTGCGAGCGCGATATAGAATGCTTTAAAAACTAACGTATTCTTTATTTTCCAACTCATGGTACGGCTACAGAAACCAAATTAATTGCCGTTTTTCTTAGTTACTACCCCGAATGTCAAATGTTATTTCAACAAATATTGTTAGGTACTTATGTAAATGAAAATACTGCAAGATTACAAGAAAAAATAATAGAACATTGGTTTTCAGTTTCTTTGTCTAAGTAACTGAATCAAATCTTTTTATTTACATTATGTTAACAGTTTTTAATAAAAATAATGCATACTAAATTATTTTCAATAAATTCATTCTTGGTTACATTATAATTTTATCAGAAATTAACATACTAATCACCAATTATTCACCAATTTAAAACATAAATAATATATTCTGAAAATGGATTCACGATTCTCAGAAATATCGAATAACATGTTAAAAAAAACAGTCGAATTTAAAACCTCCTCCTTTGAAGTCGGTTAACAATATATATCATGGGGGCTCTATTTAATGAATGTATTTTTGGTGTGATATATATCGCTCAATATATTATTGCAATCGATATATCAAATCAACACAATTACAGAATCATCCAACATGTCAATAGTGATAAGTTTACAATGACAAAGTTCCATCAACACCCGTCAGTCAAGATAAGTATCATTACTGATAGGATTCGGCGCGTCGCGACTATTTACCATAATTTATACAGAGTACAGTCGACTGTGAAAAAATAAATTAGTTTACGGAATTATACAGTGTGTTAATCTAATACGGGTGATATATTGAATAAGGCATAGGATTCATTGGTGTAATCATTATCATAGTAATTATTACTCATCATTTTATCCGTAATATTTCTTCTGTGAACATCAAAATCTGTATATCTTGAGGATTTTGTGTGTATAACTCTAAAGCTTCGGTCAAATTTACAAGCATCGAAGTAGTAGGCCTGCATTCAGGCGTCTTTTGGCGATATTCATAAGGTCTGTCTACCTTGTAGGTGGACGTTCGACATGGTATTATGAATGTTTTAATCGTTACATGAAAGATTTTTTGAAATTACACATAATTATTACCCACACATTCTTTTTTTAGGATTTTTGGTGTATCCATGTAGCTGTACACAATATGATTGTCATGGTGGCTAAGTCATCAACTTTTGAAATTACCTGTCAACGAGTGCTTACCTCGAGTTTTTTTTTCACTGAAACTCTAAATAGAAGTTTCCTACAACAAGTATTCATTATGTCCAATACTAAATCTTATAATCAGATTCATTCGTGTTATATTTGCACCCTGTATTCGTTTATACAAAATCTGAAAGTTATAAGTCAGTGATTCGTAAATTCGAAATTAGAACGACAATATTGAAGTTGGTAAAACAATATTTAGTCTTGAGCTAATAAGCTACTTTTGATTTGTTGAATAAACTAAGAATTTAAATTTTAGTTGCGAAGCAAGTTTGTCAGTTGCTTAAGTAAATTATTCGAGAGATTATTTAACGGTTGAATAATAAAATTTATGAAATTATGTCTTCTATTATCGCTTTAGTTAATTTGTCCAGAGGAATTTAACGCTTTTAAGCGCATTCCAGTCCATCATTCTGTTCATAGTTTTTATTTAAGACATAGACATAATAATAATAAAATACTTTATTACACACTACAAAATTTTGATAACAATAAGAATACATACACATAAGACATTTATTTCCATATTATTTACACAAAAATGAAACTGCACTCGGCAGAGCCGGTATCGCAGAAGACCATTAGACGAAGAGCAGTTGTATAGTGTAGAAGTATGAACATGTGTATATTGTGTATGTATGTGTGTATATGAGTGTATTCGAGAGTTTTAACCTCGTAAAGCCCAGTGTCCTATTATTATAACAAAAATATGTACTCATAACGATTCATCGATCCTCATTAGCGGAAAAAAGTGTCCCGAAAATTCCATACATTTTTTGTCTTCCACTGAGTTACGGTCGAAGAAAGTATACGAAAACTAACTGAATTGAATTTTTTTTGGGACACTTTTTTATTTCTATCAGGATCGAAAAAGCTCGTGATTCTGAGTAAAAAAATGTAAAAAAGTCAAAATTTGGACAATGCCAAAAATTCGCCCAACAGCACCAATTTTGTAATCATTATAATATTGCATAGGTGAACATATTGCGAAAGTACAAATCAAATTATTTATTAACTAAATATTTTGATTTGTACTTTTTTAATTTTTCTCCAGTAGTCACACTACTTAATACTATATAAATTATAAATATTAGATGTCATATACGTATAAATATTAGATGAATTATAAATATTAGATGACATCTAATATTTATAATTGCATAGGTGATTAATGTACAACTGATTTTAAGACCATATTGCTTCATACAACCCCGATGTAGCAAACTGTCCTCGATTATCATTTCAAAAGAGATTTAGGTCCCAGAATGTCCTACGCTAAGGCCTAAGAGATACTTTGTTAGATTTATGATCTCGTGTAGGCAATGTTTTAGGCGAAGTACTGTTGTTATTACTAATGTTGTTGGTTGTAGCTGTAGTTTCTTATTTCAAGAGGATTTGTACACAAGGTAGCCAAAAATCAAGTACAAATCCATTACTTGTGAGCTGTTGGAATTCAAAATGGCCTCGTTTCACTCGGGCTCCAACTTACACCCTCACCGAAAAAAAGTTTTGCCACACTAGTTAGGAAATGTACTACTTATTATAAATATACTTTTCTTAAACATGCAATAAAATATTGTTGTTATGTTTCTTATAATAGCCTGCGAAGTATGACGTTTCAGGTGCGACTAGGACAAGAGGTTGTTAATGGAATTGAATACAAATCTTGAAAGCCTGGACCGGCAAAGTGCTCTTTTTTAATACCATTCCACATACATTTTTGGCACAAGTATCATGACATTCTGCCCATATGCAATAAATTTGATGTTTTTATTGTTTATTTAATTGCATATTTGAGAATAGCACTATACATACCTCTGCTGGAAATATGGGGTTGCCCGCCTCAGATCTATCCGGTCCATATGTCTTCGGCCGGCAACCCTTTTCGTCCCGGCCTCTATAGTAATGTACTATTATTATAGTGTAGAACCGTAAGAAGTGTATAGTGTTGGAAACACCAGGATATTTAAATTCAAAATAATGAATATAAGTACGTGATAGTATATTAAAGTTTGTTAAAATAGTTTTATTTCATGTTAAGCTATCGCGGTAACCGAAGAAAATATAAACTAAGATATCCTCAGAAATTACGTTCAACTGTACACATCAATATTCAGGCGTCATACCCCTTTCAAACGAATCACCCGGCTCATTGTCATTGGGTGATTTCTAGTCTGCGGACTGCCGGGACGTGGTCACGTGACGTGTAGCCGTACCACGAGTTTTCAAGTATCTGTTAAAATAATAAATAAATAAATAAATATCTTGGGACATCTTACACAAATCGACCTAGTCCCACGGTAAGCTCAATTAAGGCTTGTGATGTGGGTACCAGGCTACGATATATATAATAGATAGATACATATAGATACTTAAATACATAGACAGCCATGACCGAGGGACAAACATTTGTGATAAATAAATACACAAAGAATGCCCTCGCCGGGATTCGAACCCGGAACCTCTAGCTTCGTAGGCAGGGTCACTACCAACTAGGCTACGGAGGCTGACAGGCTCATTATATTATTATTAGCCCGGTTTAGTGTCCCACTGCTGGGTAAAGGCCTCCCCTCTTTTCCTCCATTCCGCCCGGTCGTCACAGTTCTCCCGCCAATTTGGATAGAATGCGTCCAGGTTGTCCCGCCATCTCCTTCTCGGTCTGCCAATGCCCCGGCCAGTGCCAACGAAGGTGGGCCAAATGGTTTCAGACTGGGACCCACGGGAAACCTTGGATGGCAAAGCATGTTAGTTATTGTTTATTTATTGGAGCGAGCGCGAAGGCCTTATTTGTTGTTGTTGTTTTCTGGCCATTTTTTCCGCAACTCGACATCAAACGTGCCTAATTTTCGTGGTACCAACGCTGTCCCAGTAATTTGTATGCACCAAAACTGTTGACTTTCACAATGTCGACAGGAAAGCGCCCGTTTTCGCGAACGCTGTATGACCTGTAATGTATGTGATCAACTATAGTATTTGTTAATAATATTTTCTTCGGTTACCGCGAGGATTACACATGAAATAAAACTATGAAAACGGATAAACTCGCATATATTGTGGTCTGCGGATGACACCGGAACGGATGATATCCGTTTTCATAGTTTTATTTCATATAGTATTTATTATTAGTTTTAAAATATCTCCTAGAATACACGCTGGGTTCTTAGGTGAATTAGCATTTTTTCTTGGACGTTATTGACTGCTGAACCCTAAAAATCAACCGGATATCCAACCCTGTATCGCCTCAACAGTAATCCGATTAAGGCTTTATAAGAACCTCCATGCTCCTCAAATTTGTTTTCCTTGTAGGCAAATTGTATGGGATTTCTCCATTCACTTTTAAAGGTTCCATGGGATAATATAATAATCCTATCCCATGCTGACTGCGCTGTCTGAAAAGGGATGGAAAATGATAGCAAAGTCGGTTATTTTGAAGGTTAGCTCAAGTGAGGTGGATTCGGGTCTTAAACATTTAGCTGGAGATCAGATTTCCAGATCGGAACTGGCTCTAAATGAAAAGCGGCCAAAAGCATGGCAGGACATGCTCATTGTAGGGCTACGTAGTTATTTAAAAACGGCTGAGCCAATTATGTTTGACATTTTTATTTTGAAGTGTTCTATAAGCCCACTCATGATTATTTTCATTTTAGAAAAAAAATCTTCTGAAAGACCTATTTGACGATACGGACCGCACACTAAAGTTTTACCGTGAATAAAAAAAATCATTCCCACTTAATTACTATTTTTCTACATTTTATTCTACTACTTTGTCGACGTGAGTAAATATACTTTGTCGACGTGATAAGTATACCTGTACCAAATTGCAAATTTCTGGTACCACCAGCCACTGAGCTATGCTGCGGACAGACAGACGGACAGACAGACATGACGAAACTATACTATAAACATTTCTGCGAACGCCAGAAAATATACCTGAGAATAAAATACTCCGTTATTTTTTAACAAATCTACCTGCTTGATTTTTTTAATAACATCAAAGCAAAATAAAGTATTTTAATTGGACTCCTCACAAAAAAATATAATTATAAAAAGGCGCCAACGAAAAGTATCTAATAAAAAACAATTTCTCCAACTCATAATCGAGAATGAAGTTAGAGTCACTTAATCTGTCCTTATCCAGCCCATTTAACTTGAAAGGGATAGATGTAACGATTATAATCAGAACTCGTCAAAAACAGCCATCAAAAGGAAAACTTGCTAAGAATCCTCTTTGATATACAAAATTAGTGTCTCAGAGATTTCGAGTGAAACTTCTCATTGGTGGAGTTTTCAAACAGATCCGCTTAATTTGACCCCGTTTTTGTCTTTGAGAGCCAATAGCGAGGCGGTGTTCATTTGTTTTTGAGGGCTTAACCAAGACACGTCGACAAATACCATTCTTCAGTAAACAAATATGGCTGACTTTCATAGCATTTGACGTGTTTGACACATATGTATTGTGAAACATGTTGGCAGATATTATTTAAAGTTAATGCTAAAAAATATCTATCAATAATTTTAGCTAAAAATGTACATGCACGGAAGGTTTACGGTTTTAAGTTTGTGATAAACAAGGATCGGACAAACGCCCATCATTTTGAAAACATAACTCTGTTCCGTACAGTAGAGATTTCCTTATCTTATGATGTTACAATATTTTATTTAATGTGATGGTTTTTTAAAAACACTAACACAAATTATCATATCATAGTGAAAACTAGTTTCCGGTGTCAATTAGGTAATTTTCTAAAAATTATAACTGTTTAATTATTCAATCAAGTTCGGAGTCATGTCCATATAATTTCGAACAATGGCGCACATTTGTCCGATCTCTGGTAATGAGAGAGAAATGGACTGAGATAGACTCATAGTGAAATATAAAAGGTTCGTTACATTATAATGTTACTAATTTGACAACATAGATATTGATGTTAGTCGTGTTAGGTATCATCATCATCATCATATCAGTCGAAAGACGGCCACTGCTGAACATAGGCCTCCCCCAAAGATTGCCACAATGACCGGTCCTGGACCACCCGCATCCAGCGTTAGGTATACCGAATATTAAATACAATATTAAATGTGTCCCTTGGTCATGGCTGTCTATGTATTTAAGTAGGTATATATATGTATCTATCTATTATATATTTCGTCGCCTAGTACCCACATCACAAGCCTTATGAGCTTACCGTGGGACTAGGTTGATTTGTGTAAGATGTCCCAAGATACTTATTTATTTAATACTTTAGGCATTTGGTTCAAAGATTTTGATCATTAATCGTTTATTTTGCAAGCGCTATACAATTGAATACCATAAAACATGCAACATTATTGTAAATAATAAAACCAGTAATCAATTTTCATATCTCTGGTCTTTGACAGAATTGAATTAATAATGCAGAGTTGTGAATTTAATTATTTTGCGTGTCGTTTAATTGGAGACAACCCTGCGATATCGGACTGCGTTCATTAGATGCCGAGTTTTGCACATCGAAGAACACAGTAGGGTTGGCAACGAAATTGTATGTGTACTTAATCTTGGTAGTTTGGAATACGTAAGGCAATTTCATGAAATAATATTGATTTATTTAACTTCATAGGTGCGTACTGTACACTTAAGGTGGAAGTGCGCAACATGTTAACAGAGAATATTAAATTTATTTGAATCACGATATTTTGCTCTTATATAAATCTACATAAAGTATTGGGAGATTATTTCGGGAGAGAAGTTTGTTACGAGTAGTTCTGTTAAATAGTATTTTATTTTATAGGTTTACAATATGGGACATTGAAAATATTAACACTCAGTCCTAATAAATGTCAGCCTGTCTTAAAATTATGCAAATAATTTAGATTTAAGCTAATTATTTCAAAGTTGGGATATGAAGCATTAAAGGCATATACATTTATCATGTATGTGCCTTTAATGCTTCAAGTACAAGTAGATTTTATCATATCGATGGCAACTCATATAACTGGGCATTTTCGCGAGAAGAGATACAAAAACTTATTTTTCTGAAACAGGTAAATTTTATGTTTTTCCTGCTCAGAATCACGAGCTCTTTCGATCCTACTAGAAGAAAAAAGTGTTCCAACTTGTGTAATCAATTTAAATAATATGTGAATCTTGTCTATAATTTTAAGAATTTCTTAATTAAATGCCATAATAGTTAAATATCTATTGATCATTTTTTTGCATTTGCTCATGCCTACGCATGTGTCAAATATTGGTGAAATAGTACATTACGACACAAGTGCGAAAAACAAGAAATTCTTTTTTGCACGTGTTTCGTACGACGTTTTTTAGTACAGATGGCCCTCCGAAGTTTTGAACCTGACGTAAAATGACACACTTCTCGCACTAGAGCCTAAAAAGCGCACCATCTGTACTAAAAAGATTGTTTTGACGCAACCCTAAAACTGCTTTTGGGTTTATCTCATGTAAATTACATAACATTCATTGCGATCGCCAAGCCGCTCGCCCAGTGTGGCGATTATGGGCATTTTCTCCTGCCTCCATACGCATAGATAATGGGTCAAACGCAAACCCATGTTCGGAGTCTTTGAAGTCCAAGTGAAAACATAGCTATGAAGCTTGATTTCCTTATGAAAGCCTAATATTTATTAAGACGTACGCCTTTTTCATTGCGTTGTATGATAAATATCATTACTACCTGTCCACAGGCTGTGCTGTAAACTATCGACCACAGGAAAGAAAAAATGCGTATTCAGCTGAACTGTAGAGCCCCTCTTTCCTGTGGCCAATAGTAAACGACTGGTAGGAGTGTAGTTGTGATTTTTATCATACAATTCAATAGGAAAGGAGTGCCTTTAAATGACAATAAGCGTTTAATAAGAAAATGAACTCTCAAAGCCCTTACCATTTAAAATGTCCACCGGAAACACTCATAACAATGATTTTAAGTTTGTCCCTAATAAGAGAGGTCTACGTCCAGTAGTAGACTAAGAGAGGCTGATGATGATAGAATTCGATCATCCAAAATACGTTTCGACATAATTACATTTAAACTTTCGTTGCCAAACTTTATGGGACAGCCCTGCGCGCAATTTATTTACAATTTTCTTCATGAAATACTTTGGATCTCCTGGGAATTTATTACGGGACTTTCAGGAGTATTTCAGGATTTCCTGAAGATACGAGCACCTTGGATTAGGTTTCTTTAGTGTTATTCCGAGTTTTTTACTAGTATTACAGGTTTTAATTTACTTCTATCCACGTTGTCTGGTTTGATTATTGGAGTTATAATGCAATAAAACTATGAAAACGGATAAACTCGCGTATATTAATTAACTTTAACTTCATTCCGACGTTTCGAACACTTTAAAGGGTTCGTGGTCTGCCGACGACAACGCGAGTTTACCCGTTTTCATAGTTTTATTTCATGAATAATCCTCGCGGTAACCGAAGAAAATATTATATAATTAAAAAATATATACACGATGCGCGCGAGCATTGCGAAAGATCAAAATAAAAAAATATATATTATAATACCTAATGTCGAATTCCACAAAAAAAAAAACCGTTTTTATTTATAGTTTTTGAATACTTTTTAACGTTTCCAATACTTTTACAATAATTTGTTAAAATTAATTTTTTAAATGACTTTTTTTAGGGGCAAGTTTTTTCGTCAAGTCTTTTCTTATTTTTTGATTGTCAGGCAAAAGGTGTTGTAATATTAGAACGCATTATGATAGCATTGTAATCAAAAAGAAGTTCCGTGACGAGTTACGTTGAAAAACTTATTTCGAAAAAAGGTTAATTATCTCTGGAACCAAGCCGAATCCAGGAAATTTTATATAACATTAAATACTCTAAATATGCTCAGAAATTCAGCATTAAAATCTTTCGGAATGCTCACGACCACCGTGTATACAGCGTCTTAAGACTTGAACAAAAAATAATCCACGCGAAAGACGATATTTATTTTATAATGGAAAGGGCATGGGTCATATATATCTGTATGACCTAAATTTTTTAAATTTTCTACAATATTAACTAAATTGAACACAACTTCAGCTTTTTATAAAGGTTGCAATTTAAAGAAGGGCCCGGAAGCAATCAGATTTCGATATAGATACCCAAATTCGTGAAAACAATCGGACATGTCATTTTATGTACAAAACCCAGCTGTACATTTCAATGTACAAGCGATCCTAGTCTTAAAATTGCAAAAACTCAATGTTCAGCGTTTACTTTTAAAAAGACCTAAGTTTGTAAGATTTGGATGGCTGATAGAACTTTGTTAAGTGCAGAATGGAATCTTTACAACCGAAGCCAATTCGGCGTAACTGCCTAGGGACAAAAGTGCTGTCATAAAAATACCATTGACCTGTTTCCCTTATCTGTACCTTAAATGTCTTTGAGTTTCCAATGACGCTATACGGTACAATGTTTTGAATGCCAGTTGTTGACTAGCTCTGATTACAATGTTTTTTTTTGTCTTATGTTGCTTATCAGGAAAATCATCGGATTTTCTTTGATTGTTGAACTATTAAATAACGCAAAAAACTTTTAGATACCAAGCCTTGAAGTAAATAAAACAAAAGATATCGACTTTTACTATTTTATTATGCTGTAGACTGGGGATCTAGGTAGTGTATCGTTATTTCTTTTACCCCAAAATTTGTTAATGAATTCCTTAACGAAAACACGATAACCTGAATAGTATGAGTAACGACCCAAATGCTTATAACTAAGCAAAGTTTTAATTTATGAAGATTCGCGCAAGGATATACACAATACATATAGTATGGTACGCTTTATTGCATACCTCAATAAATTAATTCAAATTCAAATTCAAAATTGTTTGATTCCAATCTCATAATATAAAGATTCATACGTTGTTAAAACATTAATAAATAATTATACCTAGAATTAATTAAGATAAGTGCCATTTTTTTAATAAAACAAAAATACAATAACACACTAACAAAATTACAATCTCAGGTCATCTAGATACACCATTTCTCAACATCTGTTGCTGCCACATGCAGATCGTTCCAGTGTTTGATCAATGGTGCATCTATTATTAATACTACGTTCACTGGCTGTAATCTCAGCTGGCGCCCATTTTTGTGTATAGCTGACAGTAACGGTCAGTCCCATGGTTTTTTTTCCTATTTTGTGACCATTTTACACTTGGTATAACGGTAACAACAGAGGAACTCCGGTAAATATATAAAATTTTAGAGATTTTTTTTGGGATTGAAAGAGCTCATGATTCTACGTATAAATAATTTGGAATTCATGGTTACGGGACCCATAAATTCAAAATTATTTTTTCCTCCTTTTTTCTATAAAATTATATTATACATTTTTAAGACTTCTGGTTTTTCCAATAACACATTTATCATCAAAAAAAAAAATTATGAAAATGGACGAAATAAAAGTACCTAATGCTCACCTAATTTTGCTTTTTTGCCAACGGTTTTGTGTAAAAAAATAATAAATCGTTTTTTCTATTAAATTTGTAAGGTTGCCGGCAAACAGCATGCCTTCTTTAAGTACGGTAAGCCAGAAAGTTCTGTTTTTAATGTCACATAGTTATTACTTTTTACTAGCCTCTTAAAGCTTTAATACAACTTCACTAAACGATATCGATTCCTTATCTGGACGTGGCATAAAATAGGTTTTTATGGTTGGCACAACACAAGAAAACTAAACGATGGTAATTTCTATTGGGTAGGTTCTTGAGTGGAGGCGACGTACCAGAAGACGCGGCGTGGGTAAGCCCCCCATAAGGGTTGACTGATGACCTAGTGAAGGTCGTAGGAGTCCAGTACCGGTGACGCAGGACCGGTCTTTGTGGCAATATTTTGAGGAAGCCTATGTTTAGCATGCATAAGTTAAATAAGTTTTTCAAAATTCACTTTTACTGACTACTTTCAATGCTAACTTGCATGTAAAATTTTATTAATTCCACGAAACTGAACTCTGCGAATGTGGTGTCGGTACAAACCCGAGTTTAGGGTTTCTCCGCGCTTATTTTTAGTTAACTATATGTAACCTAAATGTAACAATGATTAAATGAAAAAAAAATAGCGTCGGCCATGTAGCGTTGAAAATGTCGGAAAAAACAAATGTTTTTTTCGGGAATGTATGAAAACTTCGTTTTTTTCGTGCTTTTACAGAAACAATCAATGTCACTGTCACTCCTTGCTATTTCAGTTGACTTTTCCTCAGTGACATCGTGTTCTCCTGGTATAAGTGAAAATTAGACCAAATTTACATTGGTTTAGAGTTGAAAATTAAAGTGGAAAATATCATTGTTTTTTTTCGAAAAAATCAGAAAAAAATGAGCTGTTTGGAAAGAAACTGGATTTAATCCGGAAATTTTTAACGTTAGACCAGTGTACACATCTGAGTCACAACGGAAGAACAGCTACTAGTTGAGTTGTGACCCTTTTGTGGCAAGCGGTCGTTCTGTATTCATTTCTTAACTATCTATGTTTTTGTCTAATGTCATAAATAGGTACATTTTTCCTAACTAGTGGGGAAAAGTAAACTTTGCGCACGTGCGTAAATTTCTCTTTTTTTTTAATTTTTGCACTTCCATCGAAATCTACTATCTTTCGACGAGGGTGAAATTTGGAGCCCGAGTGAAACGAGGGTGACAATCACCCGAGTTAAAAAAAAGTTTTTACACGTGCATCGAACCACTTTTTTCATACGTAACAAGTGCCTTTAAAAGAGAAATTAACGCACGCGAAGCTAGCGCAAAGTTTACTTTTCCGCACAAGTTAGGAAATAAATTTTTTGCACTTGCATCGAAATGTAGGTAATATTATTTC
The DNA here is from genome assembly GCA_025490895.1 of Thaumatotibia leucotreta. NCBI lineage: Eukaryota > Metazoa > Arthropoda > Insecta > Lepidoptera > Tortricidae > Thaumatotibia > Thaumatotibia leucotreta. Next base: position 31,124 of record JALPQI010012191.1, read on the forward strand.
ATTACATTTCAATGGAAGTCTCTCGATTGATATAGTGATGATGATGACTATTATAGCTTAACTTACGTCAAAGAAATGTAATTTTGCCAGCAGATGGCACTGATTGGTAAAAAATGAATTCCCACACATTGTCCCCTATGACGAGTGATGACAAAAGGAGATATCTGATCCGATCCGATAAAAAAGGTCAAGTTCTATCCGTTTGACGAAACAGGGTTCCATGTACAGCTGTTAGAAAAACCTTCGGTTTAATACCTGTCTCGCTCGCCTCATAGAGGTATGCAAAAAGAGCGAGCGAGACAGGAGCAAGGTCTTAATTTCAGAATTTTAATAAATGATTGATTATTACTGACAACTGACGATCTAATTGAACTTGCCTATGAAGCTGGAGGTTCCGGGTTCAAAGCCTACCGAGGGCATTATTTGTGTATTTATTTATCACAAATATTTGTTCCTTGGCTGTCTATGTATTTAAGTATTGATATACATCTGTACCTACATATATATTTTATCGTTGCTTGGTACCAAGATATTTTTTTATTACATTCAAAATTTAATTTAATTTGGTAGTCTTCGGTCACCACGATAATTTATGCAAAATATGCATGGAAAGGAACTATATCGCGTCGACCACAAACACTGTAACGGGTTTGAATTGTCAGATGTACCTAATTAATATAATAATTTGTGTCCCACTGCTGGGCAAAGCCTCTCCCCTCAAACTCAATGACTCCCGAGTGTGTGCTTCCTTCGGCCAGTTAATAAGAAAGGCATGCAGGTCGTCCCGCCATCTCCGTTTGGGTCTGCCTCGTCCGCGCCTATTTTGTGGCATCCACTTGGTGGCTACGGTAGACCACCTATCATGCATGCGGCAGACGTGGCCAGCCCAGTCCCACTTGAGCCTAGCAGGTTTCTTACCAACGTCAGCAATGCGGGTCTTTGAGCGTAGTGTGGTGTTCCGAATGCGATCGGTCCTCCTGACACGTAGGATACTGCGCTCCATTGCCCGCTGGCAGATCTTCAATTTGGACTTCTGAGTCTCAGTGAGCGACCATGTTTGGGCACCGTAGGTTAGGACAGGCAGAATACACATGCCAACGAGTTTTCGCTTAAGTGACAATGGAAGGTTACCCTTCATTAGCTCTTTCATAATTCCAAGCGTTTTCGACACTGCGTTCGACTTCTTTGTCTTGCCTGTTTACTGTTGTCTTGTTGTTTTATATCATTCAATATTTCTTCAGAACAAATGGTGCTTTTTTTACACGTTCGTGCGAGAAGTGGTTCATTTTATGATAGTTTGAAAACTTTGGAGGGCCACTGTACTAAAAAAACGTTGTACGAAACACGTGCAAAAAGGAAATTAGTAACTCGCGTCGATTTAAAACTATCCTTTATTTTTTTCACACTTGTATCGTAATATCAGGGCTTTGCAATCAGTATATCATCATCATCATCATCAGCCTATGATAGTCCACTGCTGGACGTAGGCCTATCCTATTAACTATGCGTATAAACGCATTAGGAGGTAAATGCCCATAATCGCCACGCTGGGCAAGCGGATTGGCTATCGCAGTAATGTGTTCAATATGCTGACGCTGCTGTCCAACATCAATCTTTTATCAAATAATGGTCAGTGATACTTCAATCCCTTAGTCGAGATATTTATAATCAGTATATCGTCGGCTGACAACCAAAACTCACTATAAAAACTGTCACTACTCTTAGCAACCTCTTATGTGTATTGAATCAGAACTGAGATACGATCTCTATTTTCAAGAAGGTATTCGTCAGCCTCTGTAGCCTAGTTGGTAGTGACCCTGCCTACGAAGGTGGAGGTTCCGGGTTCGATTCCCGGCGAGGGCATTATTTATGTATTTATTTATCACAAATATTTGTCTTTGGTCATGGCTGTCTATGTATTTAAGTACCTATATGTATCTATCTATTATATACCTATATCGTCGCTTGGTTCCCACATCACAAGCCTTATTTGAGCTTACCGTGGGACTAGGTCGATTTGTGTAAGATGTCCCAAGATATTTGTTTATTTATTTATTATTTGTTACTTAGTGAGTTTTGGTCGTCAAACGACGATATAGAACAGTACAATTCGAGAGGACATTCCGATTAAAGACACACATCCAAAAGCCACCTTAAATCCGGCGCTATCACATAAACCGCATAAACCATATTAATGGCGCCTCTATTTATATTTACATACGGAACCCAAAGCCGAGGACTTAGCTAAACAAACGACGGTTGCGCGCCATTTTCCGCACCGATTCGCGTCTGCGGTGATAAACCGTTTTTCCGCCATATAATTCACTCCTAGTGTTTAGGGATCCTTGGGGTTCGGATTTTGAATACCTGATACATGGGATCGGAACCGGTGTTTTAGGAAAACCTCGAAATAGCTCAATTGTTTAAAATGTTTTACACTCTTTATGTATTACTCAACATTTTATGTAATTATAAACAAGGTATTTTTGAATTACTCTATAATAAAAAAATATACACCGAAAAACGAAAAAGAACGGAATTTTAACCGTTCTTTTGTATGAAGAAAAAACCGGTATCCGATCTCTGCCTGATACTAATTTGATATGAATACTGGAAAATGCCTTGTGGCGACTACAGTAAGAATACCGTATGTAGTAGTTTTGCTGGTGGTAGGACCTCGTGCAGGGTTCGCACAACTACCACCGTCTTACCCATTAACCTCCCGCTAAATAGTTAGTATTCTATTCCGGTTTGGGGGTAAGAGAGCCGGTGTAATTACTGGCATAGAGGCAATCCATCTAAGTCCTCAGGGTTGGCAGCGCATAGGCGATTTTTTGATCACTATGACCATGGGCCTCAATTCCCGCTTTCCATCAGGTAGGCTGAGAGCTCAGTTGTCTACCTTCGTCACTTAAAAAAACAAGTGTCACCACTCCTAACTCTTCTCATTACTTTTATCACAGCCGACTCACGCTTAACCCTTCTCACGCAGATTGCAACCCCTAATTTTCCGGGAGGGAACAATATTCCACTTTCCACGCTGTTTGCATTATCCCCTTTCACTTCATTTGCTAGCTTCATACATACTTTTTTTTACTTCAGCCTTTTGTTTCAGAATGAGTATTTACGAGTATCTATGCTTATAAATATTGAGTGTTTGCCTATACACGTATATAGTACTATATATATAGTACACACGTATGTAATGGATCATTGTCAGATTTAGTTTATCGTCTTTTAGGTGGACATACCTAAAGTTAGGTAATTCCTGTACTAATTTTGGGATAAAACAATTGACGCTACAACTAGGTTCCCCGGTCTATAGCCCTATGCAATCAAATCGTAACATAAATTTATAAAAGCTTTTAATTTTTGACCACCGAGTGGACAACTTTTGTTTTTCGGACTGACAATGACCCGAATGCTCACCACGAAATATACAAAATGTCAACTGATCGTCTTATCCGGTGAATTTTATTTTGAACTAGCGACCCGCCCCGCCTTCGCACGGGTAATATACTTACATAAAAATCTTCCGCTTGAATTACTCTACCTATTAAAAAAAAAACTCATCCAAATAGTTTCGTAGTTTTAAATATTTAAGCGTACAAAGGGACATAGGGACAGAAAAATGACTTTATTTTATATTATATGTAGTGATATCAGTCTGATGGGTCTTGAAGAAATCGGTTTAAGTCGTTTTTTTTAATTTTCAATTTTTTGGTGATTATAAAGAAACATATATTATGAAGCTTAGAGAGATTGGTATTGAATTTTAGAATTATAACTAACATGAGACTCAAACATATTTAAATATTTATCACACGGGTTACTCACGTAATTTAAGTCGATAATTGCTCGACATGTACACGTCGGGCTTTGGTCGCGGATACTCCATGATGAGGATCCTCTAAATGGATCGAAACATGTCGAGCAATTATCGACTTAAATTACGTGAGTAACCCGTGTGATAAATATTTAGGTATTGAATTTGTTGTGATATTACAAATAATCGTTTTTTTTTTATTCGTATATGAAACAAACGGTCAATCCAAAATTTTCTATAATTTCTTCACTTAGTCGAGACCTATAGTTTCCATATTTTTAATTAATACCTACTTTTTAACATGTGTTAGATTTAGCCTAAAAAGTAATTGCAAACAATTGGCCTTACAAGAAACTCAAAGACTTGCGACAAGGAATATTTCGAATAAATAAATAAATAAATAGGTGGACCTTGTTGCAAATAATTAGTCAAATGTGCTTACTGCTTGTACTGTTTAACCAACTTCGAAAAGGGAGGAGGTTCTCAGTTCAACTTTTTGTATGTAATACTCGATATCTGCGAAAATCGTGGACTGATTTTTACAGATTTTTTTAAATCAAACGAGCTTTATCCCGAAATTATCCCATTGGCACTAAGTCGTGGCTTTACAATGGATTTTTTTTAATTAGGTGATTATTATGGTACATGATATAAATTGAAACAAGTAAACACATAGATACTTAGACAGAAAGTATAACTTAACATGTTCCATTTGCAGCGAAAATCGATATTGTCACGTGTAAATTTTCACTCAAAATATCAAGCATAACCTAGCAACAGTATTAAAAGTCCGCCAATACCTAATTTTATCAAATTGTCACTTTTTTCAGCTAATACGTGCGGGTAAGTTAACGTAGCTTAGCTCGTACGTGCAAATTTCAAATTATCCCTATATTTAACTAGGGTCGTGCATCATATAGGCTGCATTCACGTATCATCAATACCTTCAAATGCATCACATGTGATGCATGCATAGGGGACGTGTTAAGTTCAAAATGTAAGTAATAAATAGACAAAAATCCTGAAAAAGTATATTTTCAGTATTCAAACTCAAAACGTTCATCTTCTAGCAATTGAATTCTCTCGTCTGATGCTATTATTGGTATCCCATTCCTGATGTCGTGTTATTTTGTAAATGTCGTGTACAGTTTTTGTTGAGTTGCAGTTGTACGATTAAACTGAGCTTATATTTTTGCATGAAAATTTATTCTGTATTTGTAATTTGTTACTGTACCTTTCAATAAAATAAATCAAATAAAATAAATACTTACTTCTTCACACTTTCTTCGACAATTTCATAATCTTTTATGCCTTAAAAATTACTAAATCATATAAATTCTAATTAAATCAAGAGGAATAAAATAAATATTGATATTGTGCCCTTAGCCCACAATTAAATTAGTCTGACCAGCAATATAACATGGCTCTGGTATATTGAATTGTACGATACGTGACAAGATTTAATATGGCAAAGGCGTCTACAACGACACATACTTACCTAATAGTTTCTTTTTCTGAGTTTTGGGTCGAAATTATTGTTTGCGTTGTGTATTTATTATGTTAGTACGGTCTTATATAATTATTTTATTCGTCGCCAGTCAGAGTGACGGCAGGGTGGACTAAAGTTCTAACGGATTGGCTGACTATTTTGGATGAAAGAGCCCCTGGGCGTCCGTTGGCTAGTTAGGTCGACGTCATTCGCAAGGGATGCTTCTGGGTTAGTTTGGCTCAGGAGCTCAGGACCGGGATGAGTGGTGTACTAGAAGAGAGCACTATGCTCAGCAGTGGGCAATACATGATTGAAATGATGATGATGATGACGGTTTCATTTATAGTTATTCATTTACCCATAAATATTTCAAAATAATCATCAAAAAGTTACAAATAATGTGTTTTTATTTTTGTGAATATTGTTGTAACCGACAACCGCTTATTATCAACCTATCAAAAATCTACAAAGAAACAATTCCATAATCACTATAAAAAAGTCTACACAATTTCATATTTGAAATAACATTTATAACCATGGGCCGAGTACCATACCCTGTGGGACACCCCAGCTTTGCATTCGTCTCCTATGCCTTCATATCTGTCAAAAGCCTCCTATAGGTCCGCGTCATTTTTCACTGCCCTGCTCCGACCCTCTCGACACACCTATTAATCTTTTCCTCATATTTCCTGCGGGAGAAAGATTCCTTTTGTTTTTTCGCGAGATTTTTTGTTAAAGGACAGGTAATAATTGGGCTTTTGGGTGATTAGATGAAGCAATATTTTTTCGCGTAATTACGTTGTTACGTTTGGGGAAATGTTCGATTACGAGCTTTGTTGTGGCGTAGTAATCAGATTTGAAAATCGGTTTGCGAAAATCGTTTTTTTTTTTTTGGTTTTATATTTATGACAATTTTCGCTTTTGGGGACGCCCAATTATAATAAGGCAAGAAAGCTTAATGCCCACTTTCCTCTTCGAGCGGAGCGGACTCATTAATGGCTCCGTTTAACTTACTGCTGCTGTGGCTCGCAGCCGTCAACTGAATACTTGTGCTTAGCGAGCGATGAACATGAAACGAAGCTATTAATGAGTCCGCTCTGCTCACAGTGGAAACTGGGCATAATAGCAGTCAGATTTGTAACTACAAATAAGTTTGATATCTCTGGGAATTTACACTTTATTGCTGTTTTTAGTGTTCCGTAGTAAGCCAGGAACCCATATAGTTTCGCCATAGCCGTCTGTCCGTCTGCTTGTCCGCAGTATAGCTCAGTGGCCATTAGTACTAGAAATCTTAGATTTTGTACAAGTCTACATATAAATCACCGCTGACAAAGTAGTAGAATAAAATATTGAAAAATATTTTTTCGGATATCTCCCCTACTCGTAAAGTGGGGATGATTTTTTATATTTTGCTTTTTTGCCTTAAGGAAAGGTTTTCTTTTAAGGCAATATTTTCGGGGGTAAACTCTCGAAAATAATAAAAAAATACCCTTCAACCCTAACTTTTGAATTTGTTTATGACACCTTTTTAAATTATCGTCGTTGCGCCTGTAAAATCTGCTATGTGATTGATTTACTTATGACTTTGTAATTGTAACCTAGCAACTATTAATTGAATTCATTAAAATCCGCCACATGTTGGTTTTTGCAGTCGCAACGAAGTTATGCCACAATCACTTAAACTTTCAAATTATTTAAATAAGAGCACAAACGCAAAATAAAACCATTTAGATCGTGTTAAACCTATTCGAGCCAATAATGCGAAATGCACTCACTTGTGACATTGCCCTAAGTAGACATTTGAATTCCGCGGTCCCAGAGGAAATCTCGCTTACCGCCTCGGCGGTAGTTACGTGAATAATTGTATGGACTTCCACCCACAGACTCTTTATGAAGTCACAAGTGCCTAGTCTGTATAGACATCAAGTCAGTTGACAGAATTGATTATCGTAATTTTAAGTAAAATGTTCCACTTTGTCGCTTACCATGAAGAGTTTCTTGTATCTTCATATGAATAAACTGACAAAGCGGCTTTATGGCAAACGACAAAGTGAGATGTTTCACTAAACTCACTCTCTTTATGGCCCTTATTATGTAGGTACTGACATCGATGACCCTTATTATAAAGTAATTATGGCACAATAATGGTCAATTGACAATAACTAGTAACTCCACTAACAACTAGTAACTGAATGCCAATGTCTCGTTAAAAAAACAAACATATTTTTAAATATTTTTTTGTCCTTCATTTTATTTTTAAAGGTAAAGGTAAAATTGAGGTCCTGAAAGCATTCTTTAAAATATATATGTGACATGTTAAACTAGTAGATTTAAAGTTTATGTGCCATATATTATAGAATGTATGTCGAAAAC
>JALPQI010012192.1:0-30950 GCA_025490895.1 Thaumatotibia leucotreta
CGAGAATTGGGTCATTTCACGTTAGGTCCAAAACAAAAAAAAAACGCCATTTATCACCATAGGGGAGAGGGGTTTCTAAAACAGGCCAAAATCGTATGACGTGATTAATGGACAAGCCCTTATATTTAGAATGGTTTTTAATTATATTTTTCTTGTTTCAGCCGTCGGTTGGCCTAACCGAGAAGGCCGGCCGCGGAACCTCGGCCGAGGGGTCAGTAAGCCGAAGAAAAACACCGTCGCGTCGCTACTAGCGCAGAGTCGGGCGCTCGGACTCAGGCCCGCTTTGGCTCAGCAGTTGTTAGCTGAAACTGATCTGGTAAGTAATATGGGTTAAAATTCTTTTCGTTGTCTTGTTTTATACCACTCTGTCACGCTTGTAGTGCTGTTTCGCCTCAGTATATAAAAAAAATCCGGTGCACTTGTATTTCTTCTATGCGTTAGATTTTAATCCATACATGAGAAATTGAAAACAAAACATCTCATACAAAAATCACCACTCCGTCACGTTTTTTAGGGACACAAAATAAGACAACGAAAAGAATTTTGACCCATGTACTAGTCATACCTCGTAAGGCCCACCATACCATTTTCTTAAAATCTTATTTTGAACTCTGCTACGTAAGGAATAGTGGTGAGTTTCGTTTGTTTGTAAAATCAATCAAACAAAGAAAAAACGACATGGAGTTCATGAAAGGTTTAAATTTCATTAAAGTGGAGTGTACATTGTAATGTACATTGGGCCTTGAGAGGTTAAATCAACAAAAGCTAGGGCATGCAATACCGGGATTCAAATGTATGCAATCACGGGATTTTTTAATGTCAAGTCCCGTGATTGCATACAGAAGACCCCGGGGATTGCTTTTTTTTTGTTTATTTATTATTAATAGTACATATGGATTACAATCTTAGTATTAGGAATTGTCCTAAATAACTCTTTAGAATTTGACTGTAGGATCCCAGTCTCTTTTTAGTTACATTATATAAAATAGTTATACATGGTGTTACAACATTAAATTAAGTATAAGCTTATATTACTATTGACATGGCAAATTATCGAAGTGTGTTTTCAGAAGCCTCTTAAATTTATTTTTGTTGGCCTGACACCTGGCTTCAGGCAAACTGTTAAGTAGGTAAGGGATGCATTTCCGTTGCCTTATCAACAGCTTATCTCAGTACACTGCTCGTAGACCTCTTGATAACAATTAAATGGCACACCAAGCCGACATTTTATTGGCAAACACAGCAAATAACGTGAAATCCTTGTTCACAGGAAAAACTAAAAGCCCTACTAGGCGAGGCATCTACAGATTCGGAGTGTCCGTCCGACAGCTGCCCGTCGGATTCTGACGCTAGCGAGAGCAGCCGCCAGCACGACGCCGGGTACAGGCTGCCGCTCGCTAGAGGTGAGTTTAGAGAGTTTCTGGGTAAAATTCTGGAATCCCGGGAAAAATCCCGGAGTCCCGGGAAAAATCCCGGAATCCCGGGGAAAATCCCGGAGTCACGGGAAATCCCGGAATCCCGGAACGCTCTACTAGGCGAGGTGTACGTCCGACAGCTGCCCGTCGGACTCGGACGCCAGCGAGAGCAGCCGCCAGCACGACGCCCGGTACAGGCTGCCGCTCGCTAGAGGTAAGTCTCGCTAGAAGGCTACATTGTCAAAATAGGGAATCCCGGGGGAAATCCCGGAAATCCGGGAAAAATCCCGGAGTTCCGGGAATTCCCGGAATCCCGGAACGCTCGCTAGAGATGAGTCTAGAGGGCTATTTTGTCAAAATCCGGAATCCCGGAGTAATATCTTGGAGTCCCGGAAAATCCCGGAATCCCGGAACGCTCGCTAGAGATGAGTCTAGAGGGCTACATTGTCAAAATCCGGAATCCCGGGAAAATCCCGGAGTCCCGGGAATTCCCGGAATCCCGGAACGCTGTACTAGGCGAGGCGTCAACAGACTCGGAGTGTCCGTCCGACAGCTGCCCGTCGGACTCGGACGCCAGCGAGAGCAGCCGCCAGCACGACGCCGGGTACAGGCTGCCGCTCGCTAGAGGTGAGTCTAGAGGGCTACTTTGTCAAAATCCGGAATCCCGGGAAAATCCCGGAATCCCGGGGGAAATCCCGGAATCCCGGGGAAAATCCCGGAGTCCCGGGAAAAATCCCGGAGTCCCGGAAAGCTGTACTAGGCTTGTGGACACAGACTTGGAGTGTCCTTCCGACAGCTGCCCGTCGGACTCGGACGCCAGCGAGAGCAGCCGCCAGCACGACGCCGGCTACAGGCTGCCGCTCGCTAGAGGTGAGTTTAGGGAGTTTCTGGGTAAAAAATCGGGAATCCCGGGAAAAATCCCGGAATCCCGGGAAAAACCCCGGAGTCCCGGGAATTCCCGGAATGCCGGAGCGCTCTACTAGGCGAGGCGTCTACAGACTCGGAGTGTCCGTCCGACAGCTGCCCGTCGGACTCGGACGCCAGCGAGAGCAGCCGCCAGCACGACGCCGGATACAGGCTGCCGCTCGCTAGAGGTGAGTTTAGGGAGTTTCTGGGTAAAATATCGGAAAACCCGGGAAAAATCCCGGAATCCCGGAATAAAATCCCGGAGTCCCGGGAATTCCCGGACTCCCGGAACGCACTACTAGGCGAGGCGAACGTCCGACAGCTGCCCGTCGGACTCGGACGCCAGCGAGAGCAGCCGCCAGCACGACGCCGGATACAGGCTGCCGCTCGCTAGAGGTGAGTTTAGGGAGTTTCTGGGTAAAATATCGGAAAACCCGGGAAAAATCCCGGAATCCCGGAATAAAATCCCGGAGTCCCGGGAATTCCCGGACTCCCGGAACGCACTACTAGGCGAGGCGAACGTCCGACAGCTGCCCGTCGGACTCGGACGCCAGCGAGAGCAGCCGCCAGCACGACGCCGGATACAGGCTGCCGCTCGCTAGAGGTGAGTTTAGGGAGTTTCTGGGTAAAAATCGGGAATCCCGGGAAAAATCCCGGAATCCCGGGAAAATCCCGGAGTCACGGGAATTCTCGGAATGCCGGAATGCTCTACTAGGCGAGGCGTCTACAGATTCAGAGTGTCCGTCCGACAGCTGCCCGTCGGACTCTGACGCCAGCCAGAGCAGCCGTCAAGTCATATTTGAGCAATATCCATTGATCAAATATGATAAATTTCTGGCGTCATTCGGAATTCCAAGCCGTGACTTATATGTCTGTCTATGAATAAGAGGATAAAGCCATAGTATATACAGGGTGTTTTTTTTTCGACCGTTCAAATTCTACGTAGTGAATGTGTAGGTCATACTCACCAACTTTTACTATTGGGACAACGTCGAAATCGCGAAAAAAAAATCAGCTGTTTCATACAAATTGGCGGCAGTACGCCGGCCGAAATTTATGAAACAGCTGATTTTTTTTTCGCGATTTCCACTTTGTCCCCATAGTAAAAGTTGGTCAGTATGACCTACACATTCACTACGTAGAATTTGAACGGTCGAAAAAAAAACATCCTGTATTATAATACGTGTTGTTGCAGGTTGGAAGCGAATAACTGTGATCAAGGGCCTGTCCCGCAACTGTAATATAAAGGGTGACGTCACCTACACGCCCCCAGAACCACATCAGGGTATGAAGATCAAGAGCTTGCAAGAATTACAAACAGTAAGTGCTTTCGATATTGCTTTTCGTAGGACAAAAGTCCCGGGTAACATTTTGATATCTCGGAAAAATCCCGGAATAGAAGATGATATTAACATGACTCTTTCCGCATTAAATCTAAATCTATCTAGAGGTTTATGCTAAATAAGTATAAAACTTGCATTGTTCCGTAATCATGCACTTTAGAACACTATCTTATTTATTAGTTTTGCACCGGAAGCGGTGCGGAGCGACTTTGACTAATTATTATCTGTAATTATTTATTAATTTTTGTTAAGGCTTTTAAAAAATATATATTTGAACTTTATAACAAAACACTAAAAAAATTACAAATGGCTGACTTAATGTCTAATGTAATTCTCTACCAATTTTGGTTTTCTAACGAACTTATCTTCAATACACACGTTTTTAGTTAGAATCATTGAAATTTACGCAAATAAATAATCATTATTCTTAAATCCTTGATAATTTCAGTTCCTGGAATCGAACCCATGTCCACCCCTGGCGACGGAGCACTTCAGTTTCAGCGCACGCGTGGTTCTCGGAGAGTACATTCAACCGGCGCCTGAGTTACCTGAGCCGCTGCTGTTCAGCGAAGCTGAGATTAATAAGAGGTGAGCCAAAATCGTCAGCAATGTCTGTTGAAGCCAGGGTACCTGACTTCTTTGCCATTATTAGAAATCGAATAGCATCATTCTGGAAGAGGGTACCTACGTATTTCTAATAATAGGCTTATTATGACCCTGAGAGAAAACATTTATCAAAATGAGTTTTTCTTGCATTGGTTGTCCGCGCATCAGCAACCGAACCGAAAATAGTTTTTAGTTGCCTTACTGTATTTATTTTATTGAATTTTGTTTACTGTATTTTTTTCTACTCTTTTATACTTATATGTTTTAATTTTAGTACCTATATACACAAATATTTATAATATTGTAATGGGTCTATTGCCTAAATAAAGAAATATTCATTCATTCAAAATCCCGAGATCCCGGGACTAGGGCTCGGATACCGGTTTTTACTCCATACAAAAGAACGAAATCGAATTTCGTTCTTTTTTGTTCTTCGGTATATCAATTCTTTGTTAATGGAGTAATTTAGAAATACGACGTTGGTAATTTCATAACATTTTGAGTACTACATAAAGAATATAAGACATTTTAAATATTGGGCTATTTCGAGGTTTACGAAAAAAACCGGTTCCGAGCCTTGCCCGGGACTCCGGGACTTTGTGCTAGGATTCCGGATTGACGAGATTTCATCGTCTTGTTAAACATTTGACTTTTTTTTACACAGAGGTAAAGGTTTTTATTATACATTCAATCACACATTTCGGTTAACACTATTGAAATTATTGTTATTAATAATATTGTTAAACATTCGTCTATCGAACGACTGTTAGAAAGAATCTTAAATTAATTACACTAGGATAAATAAAATAGAAAATTACCGGACCTGGATTTTCCCTGATCGATACAGAATTACCTAATTGTTGTCCTCAAGAACACCGAAATATTTTTCTAAAGAAATCTGTGTTAATATCACGGTCAGTATTAATGAAGTGTTTGGCGGTATTATTATAATTACATTATCATATCATCAAAGAAATCTGTGTTAATATCACGGTCAGTATTAATTAAGTGTTTGGCTGTATTATTATCATATCATCATCATTATCATTACATATTCTTTATTACATTGTTTTCGATGGATGTTAGCGAAGCGAAGGAAGTTTGCAAGGATCGTAGTATGTGGCGTTCAGTGGTTTCTGCCTACCCCAATGGGATACAGGCGTGAGTATATGTATGTATGTATGTATTGTTTTCGATTGTAGCTACTGATTGAACGCCATGTATGTTACGGTCATATATTTACCTATCTACCTATTCCACAGTTGACATTTACTTCCACAGATTGGAAGAAGCCAGAGCATTAGCAGCGTTAACCGGCCCCCGACCGACGCCGCCACCGGTGGACCGCCGCATCGAACTAGCGCGGCGTCAGCAGGCCGCACGCGATGCACGTCGTGACGCCAACTCTCGCTCCCGCGACCAGGTACTTGAATAGTATATAGACCCCGGATTGTTGTGGCAGTGACGTCACATTAGCAGCGCTAACCGGCCCCCGACCGACGCCGCCACCGGTGGACCGCCGCATCGAACTAGCGCGGCGTCAGCAGGCCGCTCGCGATGCTCGTCGCGACGCCAACTCTCGCTCCCGCGACCAGGTACTTGAATAGTATATAGACCCCGGATTGTTGTGGCAGTGACGTCACATTAGCAGCGTCAGCAGGCCGCACGCGATGATCGTCGCGACGCCAACTCTCGCTCCCGCGACCAGGTACTTGAATAGTATATAGACCCCGGATTGTTGTGGCAGTGACGTCACATTAGCAGCGTCAGCAGGCCGCACGCGAGGCGCGTCGCGATGCCAACTCTCGCTCCCGCGACCAGGTACTAGAATAGTATATAGACCCCGGATTGTGGCAGTGACGTCACATTAGCAGCGTCAGCAGGCCGCACGCGATGATCGTCGCGACGCCAACTCTCGCTCCCGCGACCAGGTACTTGAATAGTATATAGACCCCGGATTGTTGTGGCAGTGACGTCACATTAGCAGCGTCAGCAGGCCGCACGCGACGCTCGTCGCGATGCCAACTCTCGCTCCCGCGACCAGGTACTAGAATAGTATATAGACCCCGGATTGTGGCAGTGACGTCACATTAGCAGCGTCAGCAGGCCGCACGCGATGATCGTCGCGACGCCAACTCTCGCTCCCGCGACCAGGTACTTGAATAGTATATAGACCCCGGATTGTTGTGGCAGTGACGTCACATTAGCAGCGTCAGCAGGCCGCTCGCGATGCTCGTCGTGATGCCAACTCTCGCTCCCGCGACCAGGTACTTGAATAGTATATAGACCCCGGATTGTTGTGGCAGTGACGTCACATTAGCAGCGTTAACAGGCCGCTCGCGATGCTCGTCGCGACGCCAACTCTCGCTCCCGCGACCAGGTACTTGAATAGTATATAGACCCCGGATTGTTGTGGCAGTGACGTCACATTAGCAGCGTTAACGGGACCGCGACCGACGCCGCCGCCGGTGGACCGCCGCATTGACAGCCTCCGTAGCCTAGTTGGTAGTGACCCTGCCTACGAAGCTGGAGGTTCCGGGTTCGAATCCCGGCGAGGGCATTATTTGTGTATTTATTTATCACAAATATTTGTTCCTTGGTCATGGCTGTCTATGTATTTAAGTATCTATGTGTATCTATCTATTATATATATCGTCGCCTGGTACCCACACCACAAGCCTTAATTGAGCTTACCGTGGGACTAGGTCGATTTGTGTAAGATGTCCCAAGATATTTATTTATTTATTTATTTATTATTGAGCTGGCGCGGCGTCAGCAGGCGGCACGCGACGCGCGTCGCGACGCCAACTCTCGCTCCCGCGACCAAGTTACTATTCAATCTTCGGAATCCCGGGACTTTTGAGTCGACAATCCCGGTTTTATTTTTATTTTATTTATTAGGCACACCAAACAGACAACATTCAGTGCAATGATTAAAAATATACAGTAAAAACTGGTTTTAAATAAAAATGCCATCCAAAACAGGCATGCACAGCAAAGACAAGTACTTCAATCTATCATATCGGAATCCGGGACTTTTGAGTCGAAAATCCCGGTTTCTCGGAACTTTGCATGAGAAGTGTCTCGCAGAGTTAGTTGGGTTTTGCGTTTTGTCGAAGAGTATTATTACTGGTACTTGACTCAGTGCTTTATGGTGAAGGAAAACATCGTGAGGAAACCTGCATACACTTGCGAAGAAATTCAAGGGTGTATGTGAAGCCCCCAACAAGTACTGGGCCAGCGATGGGATCACGCAAAAAAGGCACGTTTGATGTCGAGTTGCGGAAAAATTTACAGAATACAATAACATAATTTTGTGTACCAGTATGCCGCAGGTCGTAACCGGGCATTTTCGCGAGAAGAGATCCAAAAAAAATTTTTTTTAAGGTAGGTAAATTTAATGTTTTTCCTAGTCAGAATAACGAGTTCTTTCAATCTAGGAGAAAAAAAGTACAAGAAAAAAATGGTCCCACATTTTTCATACATTTTACATGCTCTCCACTTTGTAACCGCTGTACAAAGTGTTTGAAAAACGGTTACGTAATAGAAACAAAAAGTTGGGACACTTTTTTTTCTTCTAGTAGGATCGAAAGAGCTCGTGATTCTGAGCAGGAAAAATATAAAATTTACCTGTTTCAGAAAAATAAGTTTTTGGATCTCTTCTCGCGAAAATGCCCAACCATGGCAATAACAGACAGAAAAAAAAATTCAACCATACCTTTTTTTACAGGCGCGACTAGTCAGAGAGCTCGAGCGAACAGAAAAAGCCGAGCTAGCCAAACGCGAGAAGGAAGCACGGAGCCAACAGTTGCTAGAGGTGAGTAAACTGTCTGTCAGTCATGTGTCAGTAACGCGTGGTAGTCACCCTATACGAAAATTCATATACCGGGATTTATTACACCAAATCCCGGAATCCCGGGACTTTAAAAAAAATCCCGGAAGCCCGGGACTTTGTGGGATAAGTTCCGGTTGAGTGTGTGTTGGGTTTTTGCGTTCTGTTCAAGAGTAACGCAGGTTGCTCAGTTTTTTTATCGCTTAATTTCTCCACGGGATGTTTGATACTTTTGGTAATTTAATATTTTTTGTAGTTATTATATCGATAAATAATAATAGGGTGATGAACAAATCATCTTGATGTAACAGCTACGTGCAGAGGCCCATTTCTCAACAGCTTGTAACTTGTAAAACAAGCGGAAGTCCTTATCTAATTAATAGTGTCAAAAAGAGACTTCCACTTGTATTACAAGTTACAACCTTTTGAGAAATGGGCTCCAGTACGTCCGAATTTTGTTTGTAATATCTAGTAGGGTTGGGTAGGCTGGTTCTCATCTTTACAATCTTGTAGGGTATTCCAGCCATTGAAAGTACTTTTTACCCTCACTTTAGTAATTTACCCTTACCCCTCATTAATTATTTGACACATTAATCATATTTTTTTTTACATTTTTAAACAAAAATTAGGGGTCACTCCTCGAGTGAAATAAAATAACGCCTTATACTTACTATAAAATGCAATAATACGTACTATAAAGTTAGGTTATAAACAGCTTATTTAACTTTTACAAATAAATCTCATTAATTAACTAACACGTGTTAATTCCATGAGACTTCATTAATAACTTGTGTCCACTCCTAGGCAAGGTCTTGCTACGGTTATTCAAGTGTAAGTTTAACATATAGTTTTACATATTTCAGCATTTCATTGTTACTCTTTGACGGAACCAATGGTCCTCATATTATCTAAAACTGAACTGAAACTAACACAATTACTTTATAAAATACGAATTGTGTCTCTGTACATTTTTTATCAGATTTGGAAAGCAGATTTCTTGAATTTGAGGAGTTCCCTTTCAAAATGGATTATTCTTACTATGTCAACAAGGGTTATATTTTCTATCTTTTTATAAGAGAAATAATCTCTATTGACATAGTGACATTAAATAAGCCCCTTTGAAAAGAAAATCCTTATTTTACATAATTACGAGAGGGTTGGGTGGTCAACCCCGATAAGTCGAGTAAACCGGTTTATATGATACGAATAAGAACTATATGACATTGACGTGAAGTTGTTATTTCAATGAAAAAATATCACGACTTATCGGGTTTGACCACCCAACCCTCGATTTTAGTCGTAATTGAATTACTCCTTAAATATTAAATGCTTCATAATGAACATATTCAAATCGAAATGTTATATTTACTGTCAATACTATACAATGCTTCTTACCTACCGGGAACTATACAATTATTATGAAAAAATCTATATTACGAATAAATCCACGATTATGACAATTTGAAACAGGACAGAAAAGTATTCATAATAAAATATTGTATATAGCAAATCATTTTATAAATGTTCATTTTAAATCATAACATAATATGAGGACTGTATATTATATTTTATACATAAATTATATGTATGTTTTATCGTGCTTGTGTTTGTTATTTCCTATTTTATTATCAATTTGATGCTTGGCAACATTGTGCTCTCATTTTATGTAGTTTAAAGCAAAAAGTGACTTGGGGTTTTATGAAGAAACAGAGTACATTCACGTTTAATAATATGTATACATTTCGGAACGTATGTCAAATGCATAAGGATCAAAATTGTATACATATTATTAGAGCCGACCGTACAGTCAACGTTAAAGTAAAGATATCATTACAGTTAAAGTGAAGAACATATATTTACAGGATCTTAATGTCGGGTCAATAAAGTCGTGTAAATAAGACTGTTATAAAAATGGTTATGCAAAATTATAAAACATTAATCCATTAATTATTTTGAACAACTTTAACTACGGGCCCTAATATGAAACCTCAAAAAAATATGCGCCGTACATTTTGGTCTACCTATTTTAGCACATTGGAAGTGTCGGTTTTTGTCTTGAGTTTTAATATTTGGTCTCATAGTAAAAGTTGTTCTAAATCATTAATAGATTCATGTTTTATTATCCTGTATCACCATTTTGATAACACCCTGTATTCATGGCACCTGAACCGTAATATCTTTGATGTCGACTATACCGGTACTTTTTGCAGCAAAAAATACATTGGGTTGGTTATGACACTTTTTCAGCAAAAGTAACCTTCAAAGATTCAAAGATTTTTATTTGTTCAACATAGGTAATATGTGATATAGGTAATTGTGGTAGAAATATGTGATGCCTGATACAACCCCAATATTCGATTATGCAATCATACATAATGTCATACATAGCAATAAAGGTGACAGCTGAGTGACGAAACTTGGGATAAGTCCCAAGTTTCAGATGTAGGATGTTTACGATACTTTTACCCCCTTCATAAATGCCTACTAACTTAACCAGCTGCTAAGTATTATTTGTCCCTTTTGGTGTTATCAATATATCCATAAGAGCAACCATATATAACATGGACGCCTAACGCCAGCTCAAAAATGCCTTCAAAAACAATTGTTCAATTGTGCCAAGATGGGCAGGACATACCGCTTTTCTTAAAACCGCGCATATTTCGGCGCAACATCTTTGACAAATGGTTATAGAATATAGCCAATCAAAACTTTGATCACAACTATTTTTAAATGGCGGTTTAAGTTTTTATAGGTTGACATTGAAATTAATTACTGTGGTGCATTGAAGAGGGAGTGACACGTGTCAATTAAAATTCGGGACTGTTTTTGAAAGGCAATTTAGTAAAGCGTGCGGCTTCCATGTTTTATTTGTTCGTAGCAACAGGCATAAACAATACTTAGCGGCTTCTTACGTTAGACGTTTATGAATAGGGATAGTCCAGAAGAGAGAGATGAGGGATAAATGTCGTCGTAAATATATAATTTTGATTATTTGTGTTCGTAGAGTGGAGGGATTGAATAGCGAATGCTCGTTTGGTTCGAATGCATCTTATAATGCCACTTTTTGCTACAAATTTTGCGTTTAGTTTGTATACATCAAAATGTATAGCAACAAAATGTGCTTTGAGGTAGCTCTATGTAATTTTTTGCAACAAAAAGTATTTCGGGGGGTTGTTTTATGTCACTTTTTGCTTTGTAGACAGCTCTAAGCTTTTTAGATAGTAGTTAGTTGTGTGTTTCGATTGCATCAAGTATCTACTATATGGTATTCTTTGATTTTGCTGGACAACTTTTTTTCGAATGTAGTTTCTCATTCTGGTTTACATTTATGACGTTATCTAAAGGCCAAGCCACACCAGATGCGTGAGCGTGGCGTACGCGTGGCGTACGCGTTGTAGCTTATGTAAATGTCATATTAGATGGCACACCGCTTGCGTGGCGAGCACGTGCGAGTGACGTGCAAGCGGTGTGACATCTACTATGACATTACCAACGCTACAACGCGCACGCGTACGTGCTGCTCACGCATCCGGTGTGGTGTGACCCAGCGTTTATTGTTGATGGCGCTTACGTCATCGCATTTCTATTTGCGGATCTTCGATAACGACATAAGCGTCGTCGACAAAACCCTTTCATAGATAACGTAATTTTTTTTTCTAAAGGGAGACCAACTAACATGAAATCATATATAATAACAAAAAATACTTTAGACCTACATGTTTTGTTACTACTTCTAATAATCTACAACATTTTGTTTCTCTTTGGGTGATTATCTTTGAATTTTATTGTATTTACATTTTCTTACATATGACTTTGTAGACTTTAGCCTACAAAAGTTATTTATGTCATTTATTTCCATACGTTCGTCTTTAAGTTGTACGGCAAAATAACTACTGTATACTATATCTATATATGTAAACTATCTGGGTTTATGTCTGTCTGTCTACGCCTAACAACAATGACAATGTTGTCGAAAATCGAATTGATAATAACATCGATTAAAAGCGAAATTAACGAGAAAATTCGAAACAGCATATCAACAAGAACCGTACGCAACTCACCATCGAGCCACTTCCCTCGATACCGAAACCGGATACCGAATGGAAAATACCGGATTTAGTGATGGGCCCGGCTACCAAAACCAGTAAGGAGCGCACTATGCCCCCTATAAGTCTCTCTTTAATACCTGTATCTGGTAAAGATAGTCACAATACACCGATAAAATTAAATCTAGAACAATCTGCCTGGAAAGATTCTATAGAGTACAATGCTTTAGATAAAATGAAAGACTTCGCTGAAAAGGCAGCATTCGATCTACCTAAGACATCGAAAAAGAATTTCGACTTCTCCCTATTGAAATCACAAGAGAAAAAGACCAAGACTGACAAAGAAAACAGTTTAGAGAAATTGATAGAATCATACTCAAGAATTTCAGAATTCATAAATGGCTGTGATTGGTCGAAGCTACAGGATAAAAAGGATGATACTAAAACGCTTGAACAGAAATATTTAGACGCTAAAAACGAGTTTATGTCGCAGAATTTAATGCTAATGCCCAAAAAGACGAAAGAAGTCATAGATTTGAGCGAGGATGATGAACTCACAGAATTGACGAAGCGAATAAATAAAGGTACAATAAACGTGGGCAAAGACGGAGAATTGTCTATTTCGGTACATAATTTCGGAAAGGAAATTCCGGTACGTTATTAAACTAACTTTCGGGACACTAACATTATCTTTGGTCGAATGTTACTAAAAACTAATTTGCAACGTGACTTATGTCTTCTGTGGTGAAGGAAATGTAAAAGGCTTGGAATATAATTAAAATAATGAATAACTAAATGCAAATCTGTCTTAAGGGTCGGTCAAACACACGCTTTTAGAAAGCAATGCTCTTGTTTATGTTTGATCGAGACTTTATGATTAAATCCACTATTTATTTAATTAACATTCTCTTCGTAAATATGTAATTAAAGCATGCTCTTTTATACAGCTTTACATATAGCACTTATTAAAATATCTCCAAGAATTGGTACTAAAATATAATCAATATTACTTTTTATCCTTGCATGTGCATTCCCAATAATATTTTAATACTTTTATTTACATAATAAAAAAGTGAGAATTGCATGGATTTTCTCATGTTTGGTAATATTAAACATAACATTGGGTTTACCTAATTTAACACATAACACAATGTTTGCAGGTATTTTTTCTTTAATTAAATAAAATATTAAAAGTATTATATCATACTTTTTATATCAGGTTAAATTAGGTCAAACATGTTATGTCTAGATGATACTTGCAAAAGCTTCCACTCACTTGCTGTTAATTATACCTAGTTTTTCTCAATTAATTTGATTCATATCGTTGAATTTAATTAAACAGCAATTGAAACTGATAAA
Source organism: Thaumatotibia leucotreta (assembly GCA_025490895.1). Classification (NCBI taxonomy): domain Eukaryota; kingdom Metazoa; phylum Arthropoda; class Insecta; order Lepidoptera; family Tortricidae; genus Thaumatotibia; species Thaumatotibia leucotreta. The sequence continues at coordinate 13,508 of JALPQI010012192.1, forward strand.
CTGCTATTATAATCAGAGATCGGACAAATGTGCGTCTTTGTTCGCAATAATATGGACATGACTCCAAAGTTGATTAAATAATTAATCGTTTAATCATTCTCAGAAAATCACTTATTTGACACCGGTAACTATGAAGGGTCTAGAAATAGTCACCTAAAAGCTTGGAAATAACATTTCAAGAAATTATTCAATTAATTATTCATTTAATCAACTGAGTCAAATCCACATTATTGCGAGCAATGACGCACATTTGTCCGATCTCTGATTATAAATATTATAATACACCATTCATCAGAAAGTTCTCAAAAACATTCTAAATAAGGTTGAATCAACTTTTTTTTGTTGCTGTTGCCATAGTTACGTCACCGGAGTCATGGTTTTATGCAAAATTATCATATAAACTATGCACACATGCATTTTTCTGATTTCTGGTGTTAATTCCTTTCCTTAATGGGCCACCTACATACAAGTATGGACTACACGTTGGCATAATTTTGCTTAAAACCGGCGTGACTCAGGCGACCGTCACCATGGCAATAACGGACAAAAAATTGTTATTTCACCCATAAACATGTGTAGTCTACGTTGGAAAATGCTCGTACATAAATTAGTCAAATTGACGCGAAACGATGAATAAAGCCGAGAGTGTTTTTTTTTGTCACGTTTAAAAGCCACTACAGCTATTTTTATTATTTTTCCATACTTATTTTCTCCTTATTTCTGTTTTGTTCCATGTTATTATTTGCCCGCTTTCGATGTTGTGATATTGAAGGCCAAAAGGCGGAAACACGAGGAGGTTGAGAAACTAAAAGTCGAGGAACAAGTGAAAAGACAACAGGTTTGTATCTTGTTATTTATGAGTTATACAGGGTGTTACAAAATGATACAAGATAGTGAACCACGAATTAATGACTCTGAACATGTTGAAAAACTTAAAAAAAAACATTTTTTTATAGAAATGATTACTGATAACCTAATGAATGGTACTGATGACATGTGGCCTGTTTATCAAAAGCTTGTAACTTGTAATTCAAGTGGAAGTCTCTTTTTATCGTCATTCGTTAGATAAGGACTTCCGCTTGTATTACAAGTTACAAGCTTGTAACTGACTTGCACGTGGGAGACAAATGATGAATGACGTATCAATCTTGCTCGTTCAGCTAGAATCATGCAATAGCCTAACAATTATGTAACGAAAAGCCGAAAAGTTATTACGCCTCCTTTCTACATGTGTTTACCAAAGGACATACACCTCATTCATTTTTTTACTGTATGTCAATTAGACAAATTTCAAATTTGATTTGACAAATTTTGACATAATCTAGGCACGAGGTTATACAGGGTGACATTTGGGTCGTGAAGCAAGAGTGAACAGGGTATTAGAGACTGTCACGCTGAGTAACTTTTACTATGGAGACAAAAAAATTGCGAAAAAATCCTTATTAAGAGAGTTAGTTGAGCCTTAGTTAAGTATCAATTAAATCGTAATTAGAGGAATTCCATGGGTTGTCCTGTACGACCGCGTGTATATTACGATAATCTTTCTTCCGAGTTATTAGGTACTTTTTTTTGTAATTTTTGACTCCTCTGGTCACGAAAGAGAACTTCGATAAACCAACAATTTTGAGAAAAACCGTGTTTGTACGCGACATTGGTGGACTTTTTCGTGAAATGCATCATTAGGATTTTTTTTCGTCAGTTCTTGGTTGTCTCGGTAGTGAAAGTAGCTTAGCGTGGTCACGCGAACGCGTGGTACACGATAGAGACTGTCGTCTCTAGTAACATGTTCACTCTTGGTCCTGGATGTCACCCTGTATATTTAATTACTGAAAGCTTACGTCCAAAAGGGGCGTAAACTTTTTTGTGGACTAGGCGACTATGGCTCTGAGGTACAGAATTATATTTAACGCGCTGACTTTGATACCCATTCATCATTCTTTGTGTTGTGGTTTGTGGTCTGATTTGGATTTTATTAGTAGGCTTAACCCTTTATAGGGCACCTTTATTTTTGTCTTTTACAAAATATTTCTTACTGTAGCACCAGATACACCACCACTACTAACGCCGGCTAGCGGCAAGTAGCAGAAATAGATTAAGTACCGAAGTCCTCGCTAGATGGCGCTGACGACCTTTTAAATGGCGCTAACGTTTGTTCGACTTGGACTCCATAAGTAGCCTCGTTGATTTTTGTATTGTATCTACCATCTACCATCAGTGGAAGATATTATTTAGTGTTGACGGTTCCCGGCTCACTGGATACTATCTAGCTCTTACTGGGCGATCTGGACGGTTCCCCGACCTGTCTCCCAGTAATCGGCCCGCTGTAGTGTTATTAACTGAATCGTTGCGTGTTCCATTTTCAAAAACTTTTGTCTATGGCGGCGAACAATTTTTTCATGATACGCCAAGCGCGCCTTACGCCATAGATTATGATGACACGCCTATCGTGTCATACGCCATTCATTAAAAACATTCATGATACGCCTGGCGTGCCATCCGCACTGAAACGGTTAAGTCATCGACTAAATAAACAAGGTGCGCATACGTTCGAAGTCGTCTCATTGCATCCCGCTCCTGCCTGTGGTTCCTACATTACTAAATAATGACTGGCTTGAATACAGATTTTTTTTAAAGGATTAAGTTTGAAACACTAGCTGCTTTAAAAACGCTACAATTTGACGAAAATAATATAGTAGAATTCTTGCTCAGGCGATACTTTGTCACTCATTAAATATCTGTACTATATATTTACATACACGGCCTAGCTGTAGCTTACCCATAGCTTAGCATGATGTTAGAGTTAGGTCCAAGATGACTGACGTCGTTGGGGTTATGGGTAGGTAACCTATCTGACACCAGTGGTAACAACTTGGCATTTATTTCCCACCTTTTATCACTACAGTACCTACTTGCTGGTAACTACATACTGGGAATATTTTCCCCATTTGTTACCACTAAAATATTCGGTGGTAACTATTGGGAAAAAGAAATCCCTGGAATTTTATTTCCCAGTTACTCCCACTGGTAACACTTCGGTGCAGATTACTTGTCAGCCTCCGTAGCCTAGTTGGTTGTGACCCTGCCTACGAAGCTGGAGGTTCCGGGTTCGAATCCCGGCGAGGGCATTATTTGTGTATTTATTTATCACAAATATTTGTTCCTTGGTCATTGTTGTCTATGTATTTAAGTATCTATATGTATCTATCTATTATATATATATCGTCGCTTGGTACCCACATCACAAGCCTTAATTGAGCTTACCGTGGGACTAGGTCGATTTGTGTAAGATGTCCAATGATATTTATTTATTTATTTACTTGGAACTGAAGGAATTAAAAATGCCTAGGTTCCGCCCTCACACTGAGTTAATAGAACAATACCTATTTGAGATAGAATAGGGGTCACAAAAAATATTCCAATGGTTTGAATTGTACCCGTAGACCTCACATCAGCTTATAATCAGTCCACTATTGAACAAAGGCCTCTCCTATTATCTAAGCGTACGGACGCATTAGGAGGTAAATGCCCATAATCGCCACGCTGAGCAAGCGGGCTGGCGATCGCAGTAGCGTCTCCACTCCATGATGAATGATGATGCTGCCCAACATCAATCTTTAATAAATAAATGGTCAGTGACACTTCAAATCCCTTAGTCGACTCTTACGACACCCACGAGAAGAGTTGAGGTGGTGACAAACGTATTCTTACTGCCGTCACTCAATAACCGTAGACCGGTCAATAAAATATATAAAGTAATCCCACAATATCGTAACAGATGTGCTTACCATAGAAAAAATCAATTGCGAGACACTCTGGTTGTTACGGGATTCGAACCCGCTTCCTTTGGATTGCCGGTCCAACGCGCTTCCAATTATACCAGACGACCTTCCGTCGATCACAGCGAATTTAGTCAATGGTATTGTGAAGCTAATCACTGTACTTAATGTTTCGAAAGTACAACCTTGAGCCACTAAAAGACGTGTGTCTACCACAATCGTCCGCAAACTCGACAACTCTCCGTTGCGTTGAATTTGCTATAGAGGGCGCTGTAATCAATTCATGATTAGAAAAGTAACACCAACATCAATTTGTTTAATTATAAAACAAATTGATGTTGGTGTTACTTTTTTACAATGCGGATAATCCCACATATATGAGGTAAATAGGTCAATATGATTACATATTGAGCATTTGTTGCAGGAGAGAGAAATAAAACGGCAGCAGGCCATGCTACTTAAAGAACAGGTAAGATTTAACGAAAGCGGGATAAAAAACTGTCATTTAGCTATTTATTCCTTGACTGTCTGCTAAAATCTAAGTGTCATTATTTAGGGTTACTCATCTTGAAAGTTTGGGCAAATAAATCGCGGAATATAACTATATTTTTGGTTGTTGTCAGTGCAAAAAATTTACATTATTAAAAGGCCTTTAATGAAAACGTCATAATATTTGTACAAACAGCAACACAGCTAGGTATACACTTCAGAAATTGGAAATATTGCATGAAAGAGAATCACACTTACAGTCACGTGTCAGTTACATAGGAATGTTGAGCCACTTGGCAAAGGATGCAATTTGGTCGTGTAATATTATGGGTTCGGTATTTTTCGTTAGTAGGCACGATCGCGAAATTTCCGATGGTCCCCGATGATATGTCATCGAATCTTTGTTGCGTCAAAATTTCAGTATTTGAAAACTAGTTGACATAATAAAAATTCCTTCGTCTACGAAAATTAAGAATCTATCGGCCATGATTAGACGCTAGATGTCGTTGTTCCTTGTGGAAACTGGATAACGACAGTTCTTCATAGATTTGTCTAAAACCGTTTAGTAATTTAATCACGGTTTCTTCAAATCGGATTTCATGATTTATCTGACGAGGTAAGGTATTTTTAGGCGAGGTATTTTTCCAAATCAAGATATTTTTACAAATAGCCATGTTATCGGGCAATTTTAAACAAATGCTATTGCTGTCTTTATTATAATTCATCACATCTCTTAGTTGACGTTAGTTGAATACTTTACGTAAGCCAAATATACAAAATTTGAATTTGCCGCCTTTTCTTACTGCCAAGTTGGTTGGACCAAAATGTGGTTACACGGGAGACATTCATAACAGACCGGTTGAAGAAGGGAGAGTAATACACTCGTGATACACATACCCATTATGCATATCTTTGTAAGGCCCAATGTACATTACAATGTACACTCCAATTCAATGTTTAAACCTTTTATAAACTTAATAAAGTCGCATTTACTTTGTTTGGTCGTTTTCTCAAACAAACGAAGTTCACCACTATTCCTTACAAGGCAAGGTTCAAAATAAGATTGAAAGAAAATAGTATGGTGGGCCTTACGAGGATATTTTTTCATTGACAGAGACAAATGCTATTGCTGTCTTTATTATAATTCATCACATCTCTTAGTTGACGTTAGTTGAATACTTATGTAACCTTTGTGGAAATATGGTAGATAGACGTTTGACAGTCTACCTATAATCCTTTAATCTGTCAGTAGCCATACAAATGTTTAATAGAGACGATAGTTTCTGGCTGAAATTCTAACTATGAAAAAATATCTGACAGTGACAACCGTTGAAAGGAAAATGAACGAAAATTTCTACATAGCAGCTTAGCAGTCAAATTACCGGCTCTGAAGTTAGATTGACGTCTCCAGGACTAAAGCGGATGTTATATATTATAACGTAACTATAGTAACGTCAGCTTCCGGAAAATTCGTAATCAATCATTGGTTAAACGTTTTTGTTATTACGTAACCATGGTAATGTCACCTTCTGAAGAAACCGCGAGCGATCATTGGTTAACCGTAGCAATGCTCGCCCCATTGGTCAGCAGAGTTCGGCCGAAGTCGTGATACTAGTCTCGTAAGATTTCGGAACCCGATTTGTATTATTCGACCAAGTTGCGAACAGTGCGGACGATCAACATTCCCGTGTATTGTTTAATTTGAAGTTGACATAATGTAACTTATATTTATCTCTTTCATTTTCTCTCTGCTCTGTCTTTAATGGTCCGTTAGGAGTGTTGCTGTTTGTACTACGAAGTTTTGTAGTTAAAGAGTTTTGTGTAATTTTTGGCATTTAAAAAGGGCGACAAATTCAATTTTGTTTATTAGCGATCGATAATACGAACCATCTTTTAATTGTGCCCCCTTACTACTGCCTTTCGTAACACAATTGACACGATTGTGATATTTGATAATCGACCATTATTGTTATATGAGTCAGGGGACAAGATGGGCAAAATTATTTGTAAATTGTCATATGAAATCGCGAAAAAGTGACCCAAGCGACCATGAGACAACCACGGGGAAAAAATTGTACATATTTGAAATGTCTACAGAAGCATGTATTGGCGATGAGTTGGAATAGGTTTTCCCCCATATGATGTTTTGGCTCAGTCGGTAGGATCCTCAGTTCCTTGTAAACCAAAATAAGCTTTATTTTAGGGAGTTTCATAAATTATCTTGTTATTGCAAATTTTAGTATAATGTTTTGTTTGTGATTAACATGAAACAGACGCATAAATGCAACACAACTTACCAACCACGTGGTTGTACAAGTAAATATGTTGTGAACATTTTTCCCTTCGCATTTTCACGGAAACCAAAATTAGCATTATTTGTTAAGTTAGGAGACGTTAGGAGAATTCCGCGCGCTATTCACTTGTCTAAATTTCCTCTGTCAGTTTATTGTTTCGTTTCGATACGTAAATAATTGTAATAAATCTTCTTACGTAATATTTGAACGGCCCCTTAACATATTTCCCAATGGTGTAAGTTCTAACTAGATATTATTTATAAACGACTACGAACAAATAAAATATGGAAGCCGCACGCCATACTAAATTGCCTTTCATAAACGGTCCTGAATTTTAGTTGACAAATGTCACCCCCTCTTCAATGCATTACGGTAATGATTTTCAGTATCAACCTATAAAAACTTAAACCGCCACTTAAAAATAGTTGTGATTGGTCCATCAAAGTTTTGATTGGCTATATTCTATAAACATTTGTCAAAGATGTTGCGCCGAAATATGCGCGGTGTTAAGAAAAGCGCTGTGTCCTGCCCATCTTGGCACCATTGAACAATTGTTTTTGGGGGCATTTTTGAGCTGGCGTTAGACGTCCATGTTATTATATGGTCACAGATAAACAGTTATTCTTGAACCGGGGTAATAAGTTGTGTTGCAATTGTGTGTTACCTTGTGTGTGTTTGTGTGGTATTCTATATGTGTATATGTTTCTTGTTTCCATCGTTGCTGTCATCGCGGGCGCAGCAAAAGTATATAACAGAGGTAATCAAATTAGGTGCAATTACAATTAATCTAATCTTTAGACGCTTTTGGTTCACCTATCAGTGCACTAGTTCTTACCTTCTTTCATTTTTATTGTACAGTTTAGCTTTAAATAATGGTATAGGGCAAAGGAAACCAGTAGTCAGTGCACCAGTGGTCGACTTTATACAAGGTGCCCGTGAGGAAAGGGAAAAATTGTAACAGCATTATTCCTGAGGCTAAAAGAAGGAAAAAATGTTATGTAAGTTTTGGTAAAATCAGCACAGTAACAAAACAACACAGTAACAAAATCGTTACCTAAAATGCGTTTATCATTGTGTAACAGTCAATAACGGTTAAAAAAAACATCTCTTAAAATAGATGGAATCGGCGAACTTCATACGACATTTTTGACATCAAATTTGGTCAGAAATCTCCTGTTAAAAATTTTCCCTTTCCTCATGGGCACATCGTATATTATGTTAATTAATAATTATTAAGCTAGTTAATTAATGATATTACGTTAGATTATTAACCAAATCTTAAGAGTATTGACAGTAAGTGAGTTGTGCATGTCAGCCGACGACGTGCAGCCAAGTGCTAAATATGTATTCAAAGAATCCTCTTATACAGTGTCTAAATCTAATACGGGCGATCAATTAAACCAGGCATGGGATTCATTAGTGTAATCATGGATTACAAGGTTTTTTTTAAATTAATCTTAATTTAGACCCCACAGAATTTTTTTAAGATTATCGGAGCAGCAATGTAGGTACGAACATTTGTTATTGTTGATTTGGCAGTTATGTCATCTGCTTTTGAAATTAGCTGTCAACGAGTGCTTAACTCGCGTATGTTGCTTTACATTGCGCGCCGAATTATTTTGTATGGAAAATTTTGTTATCTGATTTTAAGTAAAAGTTATTTGAATGTACTTATTATGTCGTAAACTAACACCCCTTAAGAGCTTCGCCCGTATTAGACTTACACCCTGTATATCTAAATGTGTTACGTTCTTATTACATAAAATTAACGTGCACTGGGACATATTTTTCAGCATTTTTATGTACATCTTATTTTGCCTTTGACTGCGCCAAATTTTACATTAATGGAACATTATCATTCTGGGTAGTAATATTCTAAGGTTGCGGAAATAAACTGCTCGGTGAATGCGGATTATCTTTATCAAGCTTTGCTTTTTGCATGATTTACTATATGAATGCTGTTTGGTTGTTAGTTTCGGTATATTTTATTTAAATATTAATAATATTGCTATGTTGTACACATTAATTAATTTCTTAACTATTATTATGCTATTTTTTTAATAACAGTCCATGGCATAACAGCGTTTTTCAATTTGACCTTGCTTAATTTGTCAGCAAATGATTAGTTTTTCATTCATAAATTTAGCACATCTACATCGGCAACCAATATCTGCGTCCAATGCAAATTTGCTTAAAATTGTTGCTCATATTACGAGTATAGTTGTTGAACAGTAATGTGTGTGAACATTATGATCTGTTAAGGGCCAGGGGATTCCTCGCAACAAAGGAATATAATTTAGAACATTAGATTTTTTTATCAATATCGATAGTTTAATATGGAGCCTTTTATTTCTTCTATTAGAAAATTAAATAGAATCCTCAAAATCGTTTCACCAGTCGGAAGTTCTGAGGAAACAAACAGAGTTGAATTGAAAACCAGTTCCTTTTTTTGAAATCTGTTAAAAAGTACAACATATTGCGTCATTTTTACCCCATATTTCTGTCATAAGAGAGCTATATCCACGATGAAAAGAAATTTAATCTTGTCCACAGGAAAGAGAGAGACGGCGACAGCACACGACGTTCATCCGCCAACTAGACTCGCGGCGGCGGTGGGAGGATCGAGAGAGACGGAAACACCAGAATTTGCTGGACAGGTTGCTGGCTAAAGAGAGGAAACTACAGCAGAGGAGGAAAGAAATGGAGCTACTTGCTGAACTCAGGTAAACAAGCCTCACTTCACATCATCAGCCTATGATATTCCACTGCTGGACGTAGGCCTCTCCTATTAACTATGCGTATAGACGCATTAGGAGGTTAATGCCCATAATCGCCACACTGGGCAAGCGGATTGGCGATCGCAGTAATGTGTCCATTATGATGACGCTGCTGCCTATCATCAATCTTGTAAAATGGTCAGTGACACTTCAATCCCTTAGTCGACTCTTACGACACCATCAGGAGGAGTTGGGGTGGTGACAAATGTATTTTCACTGCCGTCACCACACGGCTAGAGTGCTTGTAGCCCTCACTTATTTTTAAGCACTATTTTTTTTGCTTTAGAAAGTAGATCGAGATCTTGACATATTCTTTAGTTAAAAAAAAATTCTATTCTGAAAAATAAGTTACGGCAAATACAAGCAAGAGGAGAATAATTTTTCATAAATTATTAAATGCAAACAAATTTTGAAAATAAAGGAAAGTCTCCCTTACACAAAATACTATTTACAATATTTAAGGTAGATGCCATCCATGTGGCATTCGATTATTCCACTGTATACTGATTTAAATTTTAACGATTTTCACACATTATTTTAACCGAAACGGGACTTATTCTTGTGTGCAATGCCGTACCTACTCGAAACTTTGGAGGGAATTATCGAAGCACATTTATATGATTAACGCATTCACTCTCAGTAAAGCATGTACGTTGATTTCGTTCATCTGATCATACATAAAAGGTCGAGGTGGCAGTGAATGTCCTATTTAAAATAATACATATAGAAGTTAATCTTAAATTCTAAACCTATTATTGTTTACAGACGACCGCAAGAAGACTCAACACTATCAGACCACAAGCAGCTGCCCACATTGAACAGAGTCCCTGGATTAAAGCTGCCCGGACAAGCGATGGCGGATCTACTGCAAGCTTTCGAGTTTATACACAACTTCGGCCAGACGCTGGGTTTCGGTGAGTTGATATTTAAATAGAAAGGGAAGAAAAAAGAAAAAAACGTTTATTCGAGACAAGAATACAGTAGAAACAAAACAAAACAGTAAACACGAAATTTTGTCCCGAAATGGCCAACACTCAGCATTTTGCCAGCAGAGCCAGCGCTGGGGCCCGTTTCTCGAAAGCTTGTAACTTGTAATACAAGTGGAAGCCTCTTTTAAACACTATTAATTAGATAAGGACTTCCGCTTGTATTACAAGTTACAAGCTTTCGAGAAATAGGTCCCTGGTCTTCCGTTTTAGCCATGACACACTTACCATAAAATGTATACACAAATCACAAATTATTACACACAAGAACTTAAAAATAAATAAAACGTAAGTAATTAATTGAATCAGGCGTTACTTTGCGGAAGTCCATATTAAAGGATGAACAATATTGCTTTGCGGGTGGAGGGTGGGAAAATTAATTGCATGCAAAAAATACGCAAGTAATTATAGCGGGTTACACTAATTAGCTACACATTCTGTATCGCGGAAGAGCAAAGCAATATTGTTCATCCTTATATTTATACTTGTTTTATAAAACATAAAACAAGCGGCTGAGCGTGTAACGCGCGACAATACCACCCGTGTGTACAGGGCCCTGACAACCAAACAACACAGTGACGAAACAAAACGCCGCACGCCATGTTGTTTGGTCACTGCACGGCACAGTGACAGTTTGTCAGTAGGTTACAATACAACTTACAGTAATTGGGCCAAGGACTTATATAACACGGCAAATTAAAACAAAAATACACACTCAATACTCTTAAAACTATACAAAGAACAGAGATATACAAGAAAAATGACGACAATCGTCAGTATGCAAGGTAATCAAGGTATGCACTGACGAAAGGGGGGACGAAGAAAGGGGGGTGGGGAGATAAAGATAAAGATAATTTATTGCGAAAACTGTGTACAAGGTTGTAACATGTCATTTTATACAAAATGGTAGGTGTCAACAGTTTGCCCATTTCGAGCGTACAATATAATGGTACAAATATAATATTAGTCTTAATGGTTCAACCGCACCGCCGCTTCGAAACCGGTGACGTTACGGAATCGCATTGACGCTCCGTAAATATCACAACAACGGTGCCACAATTCGTATATCTTGGCCTGAAGTGTATAGGATTATGTACTCTTACCCACATCTGCTGTGGGATTGTATTGCTGTCATCCGTAGACCACGAACCCTCCAAAATCTTCAAAACGCCGGGATGATTAATTTTTCATCACACTTGCTGTCTAAGCGCGCTATTGCTTGCATGCATAGCTGGAGTAATAGAAAAGTGAAATGCCCTAGCGAGTAATAGAAATATCGCTACGTCATTTATTAATATTTTGTCTTAAAACTTATTTTTTTGTTGGCAAGTGTGATGAAATAGTACATTACTATAGAGGACGGGAAACGAAGGGTTACAGGCCAAGTATAGTGTATGTATAGTGCTTTTCTCAAACTTGCTATGAAATAAAACGAACTGATTTCGCCAAACCATACTATTTCATTTGTAAATATACCAATAAGTACAGTGTCGTAAAACATAAAAAAATTCGCGCCTGACTTTTTTAAATCTGTTTGATGTATTCTTTTACCTGCTGGTATAGACATTAGTTCTAAGGTTTTTTTTTTTCTGTGGCTGAATATCAAGACCTAGTGTCACAATTTGACGTTTCAAAACAAAAGACAGTCTGTTTGCAGCCCTAGGTGTGAAATAAATACATGAAATCTCTTTACATATCATTTTAGCACATGACACCGGATACATAGTATTTCCGGGTTTAATTTAAAGTAAGTAACATCAACATTCCGTACCAGGTTTGAGAAAAACATTGTACGGCGTCGGGCTTCTAACACTCTCGTTAGTAATTCCGTGCTTACCTCCCTTGATGTACAATGTACTATTTCATCACACTTGCTGTCTAAGCGCGCCATTGCTTGCGCGCGTAGCGGGAGTAATAGAAAAGTGAAATTCCCTAGGGAGTAATAGAAATGTCAGTACGTCATTTAATAATATTATGTCTTAAAACTTATTTTTTGGTTGGCAAGTGTGATGAAAAACATTGTATGCATCACGGTCGGTAAGCGGAATACTAACTCGAGTCATAAAAGCCCTCCGCCTAACGGCGTCGGGCTTCTAACACTCTCGTTAGTAATTCCGTACTTACCTCCCTTGATGCACAATATACTATTGTTTAATTCCACTTCGATTCTTAGTAACTTAATGTTTTCTGTCAACAGATGTGGATTCGATCCCCTCGCTAAATACTTTGCAAACGGCACTGCTGCCAGACTGCAATCCTGAGGTGGAGTTGGAATTGATGCAGGTTCTGACGCACCTCCTCGTTTGTGCCATTGGTGAGTTGGCCCGACATGCTTTTGGTCAAGTTTTTGATATTTTTGCATCATCATCATCAGCCTATGATAGTCCAGATAGTCTGCTGGACGAAGGCCTCTCCTATTAAACTATGCGTATAGACGCATTAGGAGGTAAATGCCCATAATCGCCACGCTGGACAAGCGGATTGGCGATCGCAGTAATGTGTCTACAGTAGGGTGTCCCCTGTTTTACAAATTTTAGAAATGAATAACGCATACCTCCTAAATCGGCTTTTTTAACCCCAAAACACTCTAAAAAAAAAAATCGGCTCATTCTTGTAACAGGAACCCGTGCCGACTTTCATCTGAAATTCCCATACAAATTACTATGAAAAAAAATTAGCCAGACAGTAAGTTAATAATAGTGTATTGTTTTTCTGTTCTCATCAAGTTAATTTTATGATAAAATGTTTATAAGACAGTAGTATACTTGGATGTCATAGAAAGAAATAAAAAAAAACGAAAAAAAATTTGGTCATTTTCATACATTGTATAGGAAAATGGCATGAAAGTCGGCACGGGTTGCAGTTACAGAAATGAACTGATTTTTTTTTCAGTATGTTTTGAGGTAAAAGAAACCGATTTAGGGGGTATGCGTTATTATTTTCTGGAACTCGTAAAATAGGGGACACCCTAGTCTACAGTGATGACGCTGCTGCCCATGCATGCCATGCATGTTTTTTGTATCACATCATCAGGCTATGATAGTCCACTGCTGGACGTAGGCCTCTCCTATTAACTATGCGTATAGACGCATTAGGAGGTAAATGCCCATAATCGCCACGCTGGGCAAGCGGATTGGCGATCGCAGTACCTAATGTGTCCACTATGATGACGCTGCTGCCCATCATCAATCTTTTATCAAATAATGGTCAGTGACACTTCAATCCCTTAGTCGACTCTTACGACACGCGCAGGAGGAGTCGGGGTGGTGACAAATGTATTCTTACTGCCGTCACCACACGGCGGGTCAAACTTAAAATCATGTTATGAGTTTTTCCGGTGGACATTTTAAAAGTTAAGGGCTAGAGAGTTTATTTTCATATTAAACCCTTATTGTCATTTAAAGGTACTTTTTTCCTTTTGAATTATATGTTAAAAATCACGACTACGCTCCTACCACTCCTACCAGTTGCTTACTATTGGCCACAGGAAAGAGGGGTTCTACAGTTCGGCTGAACAAATTACTGCGATCGCCAATTCACTGACGATTATGGGTATTTACTTCCTAATGCATACGCATAGTTAATAGGAGAGGCCTACGTCCAGCAGTAAACTATCATAGGCTGATGATGAATGAACTAGAGTTTTGTGTTTAAAACTATGTAGTATTTATTTAAAATTGTTTTTCGCAGAGGACCCCGGAATACCACACCCTGGCCGCCATACAACTTTGTTGGGACATGCTCTACGTATGGGCGATATAACGGAGCATAATCTCAGCGAAGTGTTGCGCATATATCTGTACGCTAACGCTACTGGCGAAGTTAAGGCTTTGACAGGTAAGATATTATACACACAGATGTCACAGATAAATATACAGGGTGTTTTTTATATCATTAGCCATATTGCAATATGTGTTGGGTAAAGGCGTAAAAAAATATTTGGTAAAACAAAAATAATCCATTTTTCATTATCCTTTTTGTTATATTTTTTTTTTTTAAATCCCATTATCTAACGAATGTTTGGTCACTATGATCACTTGCTTACTTTGCGTACGGCCCCACATAATTTGATAACTGCCAAATCAGATTGGAAAAGGTGTTTGAGTTTGCAACTTTAATTAACCCGCGTAAGGTAACTAATTCAATGCGTTTTAACGTACGTAACAAGTTTCCTACGCGTGGTGGGGAATGGAGGTGGAGCTTAACTTGCAGGTAAATCCCACGAGACAGCATTATCAGTCTATCGCATACAGTACTAATAATGAGGGTATTTTGAGTTGCGCGCCGATCTGAGGGTAGTTTGACTCGAGCGCGTTCACGCAAGCGCACTCCTTCTTTGTTTACAGAGTGCTGTACAAATGGCACATGGCATCTTGCGATCAGCCGAGCCAGCATAATTTGACCTCAAGAACGGAGTAACTTAAATGTTCCGTCATACAAACGCGTACTGGTTTACCTCAGATATCGATTCTAATGCACTCTCTAAGCAAATTGAATTGTTGATGACGACGAGCAGGTACAGGTAGGTATGCGCTTGGGCAGTTTTAATCAAATAACAATCGTGTGTGCATGTAGTTAGGACCTTTTATTCATTGTTTAGTGCCGATGGTGGGGTGAGTGACGTCGGCTGATCGGTGCTTGTGATGAACTCCTGATTGGCTAAGACTTGACTACTCAAAACCTGCTACCCTTTTGTCTGCCATCGAATCGCACGGATTGAAACAAACTTGCCTAGTGACCACAAATTATGTTTTTGCCGGATAAAAAACGGGAAAAAAAAACAAAAAAAAGTGTCACTTTTTTTTCAAAAATATTGTGTACTGGTGATCGCGAATGGCATATCCAAATTTGGCTAACGACATAACAAACACCCTGTATAGATAGATAAATAGGTAGGCTGACACAACTTTGATGGGTCATGCTCTACGCATGGGCGATATAACGGAGCATAATCTCAGCGAAGTGTTGCGCATATATCTGTACGCTAACGCTACTGGCGAAGGTTAAGGCTTTGACAGGTAAGATATTATACACACAAATGTCCCAGATAAATATAAAGATAAACAGGTAGGGTGACACAACTTTGATGGGGCATGCTTTACGCATGGGCGATATAACGGAGCATAATCTCAGCGAAGTGTTGCGCATATATCTGTACGCTAACGCTACTGGCGAAGTTAAGGCTTTGACAGGTAAGATATTATACACACAAATGTCCCAGATAAATATAAAGATAAACAGGTAGGGTGACACAACTTTGATGGGGCATGCTTTACGCATGGGCGATATAACGGAGCATAATCTCAGCGAAGTGTTGCGCATATATCTGTACGCTAACGGTACTGGCGAAGTTAAGGCTTTGACAGGTAAGATATTATACACACAGATGTCACAGATAAATATATAGATATATAAATAGGTAGGCTGACACAACTTTGATGGGTCATGCTCTACGCATGGGCGATATAACGGAGCATAATCTCAGCGAAGTGTTGCGCATATATCTGTACGCAAACGTTACTGGCGAAGTTAAGGCTTTGACAGGTAAGATATTATACATACTTCGATTTTTCTAGCAGTTACGTGTCCTTTCCATTGTGGGTCACCCAGTAATCATATTAGTAGAGCTTGCAGGATACCTTTCTTCTAGCAAAATTGTGCCACTTTTGTCCCATGGGTAATGTGACAGAATAACACCTCGACCAGGACCTCGTATAGGGTACCACCGTCTTACCCGTTATAACCTGCCGCTAAATAGCAGTGTTTGCACTGCTGTGTTTCGGTTTGGGGGTAATATAGTGTAATTACTGGCACAGATAGAGGCAATCCGTGGGCTGAGAGCTCAGTTGTCTACCTTGGTCACAAAAAAAAAATTAAAAAGAAACGTGATTGACCCATATAAGTCATGTAACCATCTCTTTCCTCGTCAGGTCTATCTGCGGAACGGGAGCGAGAGCGACGAGTGGCGGACCACCATCAGACGGATGCTGAGATTCAGCAAACGGTCGCGACCACCAAAAACGGCGCTTATTACGAGCATCTACACAATAATAATACTTACAAGCTGTCTGGTAAGTTACATTGAATATTGAAATTTGATATTGGCTGAATACAAGTGCGATCTTGTCTATGCAATGACAGCGATTTGAATTGTGTTTACTAGCTAGTTCCATGAATGCGAATATGGTTCAGTTGTTCGGTCGTCGCCCTTGAGAGCACTTGCACGTTTACTTACCGGTGTTTTAACCCAAATATACATTAGTTAGTGAAAGTGTTGTTTTATTATAATATTCGTTTTCGTGCTAGCTCCAAGTAGTTATATTGATTTAAACTTTCACGATTATCACTCCTATTTTAATGACAAACGGGTCTTAATCGCGTAAACTTATCATACTTGGGATATAGTACGGTCAAACTTTACATTAAACTCTCAAAGCATGCAGTATAGCTGCATTTTTGGTATGTTGTTTAGACACCATGGGGCACTTATAAAACCACATTTTGCAAGCAAAAAAAAGTAGCTAGCTACGTAGTACGTGAAAAACTGCAAAATTTACAATGATTTTTTAGTTTCTGAATTTTGTTAAAAAAAGCCTTACGTTTTTTTGACATTATATTTTAAAAAAATACCGTAAATTTCGCAGTTTTTCACGTAATACGCAGCTAGTACAACTTTTTTTTGTTTGCAAAATGTGGTTTTATACTGTCCTATGGTGTCTGAACAACATACCAAAAATGCAGCGATACTACTTGATTTGCGAGTTTAGGGTAAAATGATGTACGGTTTGACCGTACTAATAATATTAAACGTAAGCTTATAAATAAATAAATAAGTCACAAATTAGATTTGGTTTTTATAATGTAAAAATGCCATTCAAATGCAAGCTCTGAGCCGCGTGGTGTAATTTTGTATTTCTGGCGACATGGGCACGCTCGATAATAAATTCATGGCGGTCAAAAGGTTAGAATATGTATGGTAAGTTGGACGTTGGTTGCATTATGTAGACTGTCATCTTATATTCGTTACTTTGAAATCTAAGACCCTTTACGTCCAGTGGGGATAGCTATCTTAAAAATACAGCGCTATTAAAATAGAACATTACGACACAAGTGCGAAAAAA